>RXOD01004317.1:0-24167 GCA_005223375.1 Amoebophrya sp. AT5.2
ACGGCCGAAGCTGACGCCAGCTCGGTACCGGGCAGCCACGCCGAAGGCTCCAGCTGAATCTCCGGCATATCCCCCGGTATCGATACGCTGCGACTCCGCGACCGGCTTCGGCCTGCGGGCTTTGCCATCGGGCTGTTTTTTGGTGTGCTTGGCGGCTTCCCCTTCTCCTTCGGGGTGCCACTTGCCTTCGCCTTTGCCCTTGGGGTTCCCTTGGCCCTCCCACTTCCGCCATCGCCTTGATCCCCGGGACCGGCGCCATCATCGTCTGCTCCAGCGTCATCTCCCGCGGGACCACGTCCCTCTCCTGCATCCTGCAGCTCCGCCTTCTGCTCCTCCTTGGTTCGCGCGGCGTTGGCCGCCTTGCGCATCCGGAAGGCCCTCGTAAGTGCCAGGTCGTCCAGCAGCTGTTCGTAGTTCGCCTTCCAACCGTTGATCAGCGCCGATTGCTCCGGCTCCGCGAACGTCGTACGCACGAGCGCCTCCGCAACGTACTCCGCCGGAACGATTCTGTGCTGCGAACGGAGGTGCGCCTGCGGTGGGGCCACGGCCACGTCACGCTCGCGCGGAAGCTGCTTACTGCGCGCCGCGGGGACGAAGGAAGGCGACGACTTCGCGGCCGCCGCTGTGGGAGCTGGCGTTGTTCGCGTCACCGCTGGCGATCGAGAGGAACGCCTCGCGGTATTGCCTGCCGGGGACTGTTGGGCACTCGCCGCGGAGGTTTTCGCCGATACGAGGCTGTCCACGAGATTCCGTGTCGCCAGATTCTGTGGCGCTCGCCGCTCGGTCTGCTGCAGCACGTCAGGCGGGTACGCCACCGAGAAGCGGGAAAGCTGCTCCCATGTTGCGTCGTCCTTGTGAAGGGAGAGCGCGGACGCGTCGTCGTACTCAACCGGTCGCAGCATGAAGGTGCCGTAGTCATCGAACAGCTTTAGCCCGGTGATGACCCTGTAGGGAGTAGAGGACCCTTCCTTCTTGCTGCGCAGGAAGAGGTAGTCGAGGAGCGGCGAGCGGAATTCCACTTGGAAGAGCTGTTCGTCTCCGTTGCGCGCGGCGGATCGGAGGACACCAACCGCGCCGACCGGAATTCCGCCCTGTTTCTTCTGTGGCAGTTTTTTGGTCGCGACGGGACCGGAGCGCGGTGTCCCCGTGCTCTCGGCCGGCGACGTCGGCAACGCGCTGGGGGACGTCGGAAAAAATCCGGGAGACGTCGGACACGACGAGGAGGACGCCGCCGCAGCGGCCACGAACTCCTCCTCGTCTGCGTCGTACACCGCGTGCTCGAAAGTCGTCCGCACGTGCGCCCCCACCTCGAACGTCACTTCGTACCGCGGCCGCCTTCCCCCGTACCGGCGAAACCACAGCGGGAACTGCAGCTCCGCCTGCGCCACTTCCGCGTCCCTGGCCGGCCGGTGGTCCGCCGTGTCGCCCTCCAAAAAGCGGGGGAAACGCACCGTCGCGAGCAGCTCCCCGCCTCCGATTAAACGGTCCTGCACGGCCACGATCTCCCCCACCTCCTTCGTCTCGCGGTCCCAGATCTTCGTCCCCTTCGGGAAGCCGTGCACCTTCTGCCGCACCTCCTCGAAGCTTGGAACGAACATCTTCAACTTCTGCAGCTTCGTGGGAAAAGCAGCCGAGAACCCGTCCTCCCGCAGCTTGTCAAACACCGTCTTCTCCTCGCGGGGAATCTGGTGCTTGTCGCGGACGATGAGCACCTCCTCGATTCGAGTCAACGGAAACCTCACCAGCTCCTGTCGCTTTACCGGATGAATCGAAATCCAGGGCGCGTTACTCTTCGGGGTCGCCCGCGGCCTGCCCCCAGAGCCAGTGCCAGAAGCAGTAGTTGTAGTAGTAGGCGCAGAAGATGAACTACTAGTGGTGCCGAAGTCTTGCTGCAACAGCGCCTCACCTCCTCGAGCGTACACGGTGTCGATCCTGTCCCCGGGCCGCAGAAAATCGCAGCCCTGGCGGAAGATCTGGCGGCACAGCTCCATACTCTTGATTTTCACGATCGTTCCGTCGCTGTGGTCGATCAGGAAGGCCGCTGCCAGCGACGGGGTGGCGGTCGGCGCATCAAGGCTGTACTTGCCCTTGGTCTTCGGCGCGGCGCCCGCCCCGCTTCCGGAGGTGGAGGCTGCCGCGTCCGCACCCCCCGATCCTTTGCAGCCGCCGTCCTGCGCTTCGCACGTTCGCATCAACAGAGAGCTTGCGTGGTACTTCTGCAGGTCGGTGGCCGCCTGCGAGTGAAACACGGGTTTCGCCACCTGCCGCGCCGGCAAGGCGGGCAGCACCCGGCGGCTCGACGGACTCCCCGCCCCGTCCCACGGCGCAGAGTCACGAAGTCTCACCAAATCGGACAGCCGGGTGGCGGACGGGTGAATGGGTTCGACATCCGCACCGTCGAACTTGTAGCCCGCTTCGAGCATCGTTTCGTGGCGGGTCTGCACGATCTGCTGCAGCCTGGCGTGGAGGAAATCGCTCCAGCCATCCACCAGATACACCTCGACCCCGACCTTGCGGTCCAGAAAGATCATCTTCTCGGACAATTTCTCGATGGGATTCAGCAAAACGATCCAAGTGTACTTAATCTCAATGTCGTACACGAGCTCCGCCATCCACTTGTAGAACAAAAGCTGCAAGCTGTACTTGAACGTCCTGTCGAGCAGCGATAAGTAGATTCAAAGCGCACACGTCGAAACATAGCTATCAAAATCATATGTACACTGTAGACACTTGTAAAAACAAAGCGCAGTGTTGGGCGATGAGCTTCTTGAGCGAAATTCTGCATACTCACATCGACACCTATGTTGCATGCGCACTGTTGAATATATTTATATCTTTTTTCGCAGCGGAACAATTGGAGCGATAGTTGTACCTGGTCATCATCCACGGCGCCTGAAACGCCTCCCTCACCAGGTTTAGGCGGTACCACAGCCTGCTTTCCCGCTTCCCGCCCGCTGTACTTCCTCCTGCGTCGTCCGCTCCTCCCGCGGAAGCGAAGCTTCCGTAATTGGGCGCGTTTGCGAACAGGTTTTTGCTCACGCGTTCGAACTCCTTGTCCTGGTACTCCTCCCACCGCGTCTCGAACTGGTCCTTCTCCTTTTCCGAGTACGCCGGGTAGTACTGCCTGTTGTCCAGGACCGCCATCCGCTTCCAGTCGCACATGATGAACTCCAGCGCCCCCGTGGCGGGGTTCGTCCGCTGGAACAGCATGTCAGTGGTGCCGCTCACGTACAGGGGCCGGTAGTACATGCGCAGCTCCGTGGCGAAGGGCTCCGCCTGCCACAGGTCCTGGACAAACTCGCGCGCGAAGACGAGAAAGCCCAGCCGCCACTCCGGGTTCTCGTTGTGGAGAAACTCGATGTGGGGCCGCCACTTCGGGTCGTCCAACAGGTTGTAGTACACCTCGGCAAGCTTGTGCAAAGCCGTACCTATGATTGATGTTTTTAGATTTAGCAGTTCCAACTGATTGAAAATCTTCTTTCTCGATTCTTGATTCGGAAGATACCGAATGAGGTTCGTGTGTTTTGCACTGGATGAAAGTTGCGTCGGAGCATGGTGATACAAAGACTCGCAAGTGGGAACAACGGTTCGCGAGCAAGCGCAGAGACTCGAGACCGAGAGCGATATCGCAAGAATAGCACCGCGCTTCCTTGAGGAAAAGGTAGGAGCTCCTGCTGCTGCTAGGTTATAAGGAATGAGTACCTTCCTCCCTTCGTTTGTTGAACCACGCCTGCATTTCGTTTGATTTTCGCCACGCCATGTGGTCGATGCCCGACGACATTCGCTGGTTCCGCTCTGTGCTTTCCGCGTTGAATTTGTCGAAGAACCATTCTTGCAGACCGCTCCAGGAAATCAGCGGTATTTTGTCCGGCCGCTTTTCCACGCCCAGCCGGCGGATATCTTCCAGCGCGTAGCTGTGCTCCGCCTTGTCGAACAACAGCCACTCGACGACGAGGAGCACTGGTACGCGGAACAAGTAAGAGCCCGTCCAGAAATGGCAAACCTTTCGTCCAGCCGAAAGGGGGGGGCGCGTTTCGATTCGCCTACAAAAGGCAGCGCACAGCGGCTATTACGCGGCGCAGCTTTATGTTAAGTTTACAAAAAGGTAAAGCGTAAACCTCACCCAAAAAAGGTGGTCACCCAAAAAGGGTGGCTTGGGTGAGGTTTACGCTCTACCTTTTTGTAAACTAACGCAGCGACTACTTTACGACTGCGGGGGGGGGGCGGCGATGGCAGTTGTCGCTTCAGCATCGCAGTCGCCTACGCGCATGCGCGAGTGGCGCAAGAATAGCACGAGCGGGAGCTTTGCCTCTGCCAAGCCTATCTACTCGCGGCTGCCCCAGAGCTGCATCCCACCGCCCGCTTTTTCGAGGGATGGCTAGTGCCGACCCGTCGCTTGCGCAGAAAAGAGGCTCACAGCTGCAAGGCGCCTAGGAGGCCCGCGCTGGCTCGCGCTCGGAGCGAATCGCGACAAGTCTACTCTGTTGGGGCGCGTGCTCTTCGCGCGTCAATGAGAAGGCGCTGCGCGGGCATGGCGCACGCCTCGGGCCTTCTCTACTTTGCTGGTGCTTCGCCGCAACGCTGGTGCTCCTCCGCGTACCAGTGCTCCTCGTAAAGGTTCCGCTGCCGCCGTGCCACGAGGATCTTGTGCTTGTCTTCCTTCGCGACGCGCCCCTCCGCGACGAGTTGCTGCGCCGAGAGCTCCGCCGGAAACTTCTGCTCGAAGTCTTCGAGCTTTTTTTCCAAGAAGTCCGGGTCCTCCAGGTATCGCGCGAACCGAATCTCGACGACGCCGGCCTCCGGGTGCTTCACGTGGCCGGGCGCGGCGCTCCCGATTACAGTCGGACCCCCTACTTCTTGAGGATTTCTTGCCTCTCCACCTTCTGCTCCTTGTCCTCGCAGGTCCGGCAGGCTCTGCCACGGATAGTAGACGTTCTCGCCCCGGACCGAAGGCTCGCGGGTCGGCGGCAGCGTCCATTTCGGGGTACGGCGGAACCGGGCGACGATCTCGTCCTTCACCCGTTGCCTTTCTTTCGAGAAACGGAAGGACTCGCAGCGAACCTCGAGGTTCTCCAGCTCTAGCAGGGCGTAAGGGGTCCCCGAATACTCGTACCGCGGCGTCCGCTTGTCGAAGCGCCGCGTGGCGTCGACCAAAGGAAGCCCCCTAGTCTCCACGCCGTTGGGGGGCAGGTTGCGGGGAAGGACCAGGGTGTGCGCGCCGGTCCAACTCGTGTATTCACCGGCCTCACAACCCGCGGCCTCGTCGTCCACCTCTGGTCCGAGCGGTATCAGCTCCATGCGGTACGTCGTCGGCTCGTCCTTGTACAGGTCGTTCCAAGCCCTTGCCTGCTGCTCTGCTTGCTGCTGGTTCGCCTCCTGCTGCGGCTCCGGTGCGGCGGTTGCTGATGCTGGCGCCGCCGGGTTAGAGGATGCACTACAAGTCGCCGGCGCCGCGACGCTCGGCGGTGTGGTCCCGGCAGCGGCCGCGCCCGAACCGAGCCGCCGCAGCATGTTGCTGGCCGTGGTCGTTCCTGGAGTAGCTGCGGGCCCGAACCCAGGACTCACCCGCCCCTGATCCACCGTCGCGGTGGACTTTCTGCGCTTGAACTGCGCCACTTTCTTCTCCCACAGCAGCACCAGCGTGCTGTCCTCCTCGCACTTCCACCTCAGCGCGATCTCCTGTTCTTTCATGCGCTCGGGGTCGAGGGAGAAATACTGCGGCTTCGCGAGTTTGGGATTCCACACCTCGAGCTCGAAGATCCACGCTTTGTTGTAGTCGCTCTTGGAATTGCGGTCCAGCGGGTCTCGCTTCCGCTTCACCGGCCGCTTGGCCAGGTCCAGCTCCCACTTGATAGGGCGACTGTGCCCCGCCTTCAGTACCTGGTCAGCACTGGCGGCCATTTTGAACTCGGGAAGCACAAATTGCAGCCCGAACGCGCGCTGCGGGCCGCTCCGGTCCGGGTCGTCCCTCGAACTGCTCTTCGCGACCGCGAGCCGGTCCGGGTGATCGTCTTGCGCCGCCTCGAGGCTGGTGAGCAAGTTTCCGCCGGAGGAGGACCCCGCGTCGTGGAAGCGCGGGTCGTGGAATGCGCGCAGCGACTCCTTCAGCTTGAAGATCTTGAAGGCGGGGCAGAGCCCGTACTGCTCGAAAAGTAATTCCGGCTCCTCCGAGTGCTTCAGCCACGTGACGAGACTGCGCCACGACCGCTCCGACGGCCCGTGCTCCGCAACGGGGCACTTCCGCGTGTCGGGATCCACGTCCTCCGCGCGATACTCCCACTCACCGCGAAGCAGAGAATCTTGAAGCCTGTCGTCCATTCATTGAATGATTGAAGTAATTTTCGCGCATAACCATGTTTGCAAGTTAGTTGTATGTCTATGCTCAAAATTGCCTTTAATAAGTGTCGTATGCGAACCAAATTTCTCGTGCCAGGGAGTATTACAGGCACACCTACCATTGGATTTCGTCGAAAATTGCTCACAACGAGCCTGACAGATCAGGCACAAGGAAGAAAAGCTGAACGATACCAGAGCGGCATGTCCCACTTCGGACCTTGGTCCGCATCTTCGGTATCCTCCTCTGACCACGTTGCAGGCAGTATGTGCCGATACTTTCCGACGTGGCAGTCGCCCGCCGCCTCCTCGTTGCAACACCATAAGACGGCCAGCAGCCCAGCCGAACGCCACGGGGCGCCGAAGTGCCTACGCCTTGTCGTTCTTTGGAGAGTCTTCATTTTCGCCGTCCGGACGGAGTTCGCTCGCGCGGCGCGCGCTTTTTCTCCTCGTCCGCGTCGCGTTGTAGTACTGATTATAGGAAAGTACTTGTGAACAGTTTCCTCAGAGGGTCGTCGAGAGGAGACCACGATTGAAGATGGTGACCTCGAGTTCGAAACTTCCGTCCGTTTCTTTATGTGATCGACGGATCGTCAGTATGAGCTAACCATCCTGAAACAGTACGTCAGTCAATCCGCCGTTACTGATGATGACGCGGAAAGCAACCGGAATAACTGATGAAGTGGAGGAAAAACAAAAATGTATTGCTCGAACTAGAAGTAGGCCCAAAAGCAGTACGGTGGACCGTTCGGTCGAATCCCTGCGAGCTTGTTCCGGCAGAAAAAGCTTAAGCTGACGAAAATGATAGAGGAGGTGATTCGTGTCTTTTGTATCACTCTATGTTCGTGCTAGCTTGTTCAAGCAAACCCGAAAGCCAATGAAGAGATGAGACAAAGAAAAGCTGCCACTGCGTGCACGACAAGCCGTGGCCGAGGCCGTCGCCGTGGTCGTGCAAATCCTTACTTACTACCTTTCTTACGCACGTGCAAAAAAAAAAGAGTAGGACGCAGCTACGCGTACGGCGCGGTGATATGAACGTAATATGACGTGATCTTCAGGGAACGCGATCTTCAGGGAAGGCACGCACGAGATCTGATGATCCAACCTCCACGTCCACGCTTGCCTGGCTGCGAATAAAACATCAACACATGGTTATGGTAGATAGATATAGATTGCGTGAGCACGTGCTTACAGCTCCAACTGAACAAGTCAGTGGACACTGACGCTGCGAAATCTTCACTTGGTCACGATCGCGCTGCTATTGTCGCGAGTGATACTCATTGTGATCAAATCATCCGTAGGAAAATTTAAATTCGGATGAGGTATAGAACGAATCTGCCCCATTCGGAAAATGCACCACTCGCAAAACTCCCTCGCGTGCTGGCAGTCACCTGCCTTCTCGCGCATAATCTTGCTAGTCATTAGTTTTGATATTGAGTTCGCTGCTCTACTGCGGAAGCAAGTATACTGAACTGGCAAGCGCAAGTAGTCGCACCAATAAATCTGATATCTTCGCCTTCGCCCGCGACTCAAACGATATATTAAAAATGAAAACCACCTCCACCCCCTCTCACAAGAACAGTCACAACTCCATGCGCCCGGTCAACTTCGCGTAGCTTTTCAGGCTTTGGTCCAGAAACTTGTTGAGCATCGCGTACGCCATCTCTTTCGAGAAGCTGCCCAGCGTGATGAAGGAAATCACGAGGTCCTCGTCATCGTCGAAGCAGTGGTGGCTGGGCCGGCAGCTGGCCCAGGGGTAGGCGTTCAAGTACTTCTGCGGGACCAGCCGCACCTTGTCTGCATACTCAAGCATGCCCCAGGTACGTCGGCGCGTGCCCGATTCCCCGGTGGCGGCGTAATCTGTTTGTACGGTTAGAGTTAGTTTTTTATTTTAGTTGATGCAGATGGTCCTCCGCGTCCGATGCTCCTACGCTGTAAGAAGCTCATTTACGACGTCGTGCGCGGAACTCGTGAGTCTGTACCCAGGACTTTGATAGAAGACGTACTTCTACCTTTCGTAGAAGAACAACAGCCGTACTATGTATTGCTGTACCGAGGTAGAGCGAAACTGAAAATGAAAGCGATCAACATGAAAGAACTTTATCTCGTTTTTTACATCATACAGCTGCGACTTTTTCTTGGTCATCATTTGCATCGATCAACAGCCATCGCGGCTGCATGATCGATCGATAAAAACGATAACCCTACGAATACGAAAACAATATCCGATACCGGTTAGTTCCACGGGTTTGATTTCTCGCGTTGCCTTCGGGCGGATGAAGTGCCACAGGAAACTCCACTGGTCCTTGAGGTCGTGACGATCGTATACGTTATTGAGCGCGCCGCCATACACCGACTCGATGATTTCCCGTCCCTCTTTGCTGTTGCGGATCAAGAAGATCCCTCCGGCGAGCCCGCGGCCGTCCTCGGTTATCAGTACGTGCACGTTCTTCGCCTCGGGATCCGTGTCCTCGTTCACGTACTCGTCCAAAATCCGCTCGAGAGGCACGTGCATGTTCACAAACATCATGTCACAGTCGGCCGCCAATACCCAGTCGTAGTCGCTCGGCGCCTGCACCAAGGAGAGCGGAAGCCCGACCGCAGACCAAACGGGGGCACGAGAAGCGTCGAAAGTGACGTTCCACAAGTGGCTATCGTATCTGGAGGCAACGCAGTATGGATGAAGACAGTGTGCGCACCTACCTCAGTCAGAGAGCACCAAGTACGTAGACTTCTACTTCTGCGTCTTTCAGAAAAAATTATTGGGGCAACTACGTCTTCTTCTTCTGTACTTATACAGAGGAGATATTGATCATTCAGATTGCGATTCACACCCAGACATGATCCACTTCTAGCTCCCGCTGTACAGCATAGCCAACATAGGAAGCCACATATAAATAAATGACTTGAACAAAGCACTTACCCGTGCACTTTCGCGTATCGGTCCCTGTTTTGTTTCACCAGCGGGTAAAGCTCGTGCAGCATGTGTTCCTCCTTGTACGCGCAGACCGAGGTGATCGCAATCTTCCGCTTCTTGTAGTGCTTTTCGTCGAACTTGTGCGGTGGCGGCAGTCCTTCCGGCTCGTGGCGGTGCACCTCTTTGGCTAGCGACAGGTAGGCGTCCATGAAGGCGCCGAAGTCCAGTCCCCACACCTGGCCGGACTCCAGGCACTCGATCCCCCCCGGTTCCCGCGACATGTCCCAAAACATGCTCATCGCCAGCTGGTACAAGTTGTGCGCGCGTTGCACGGCGCCCACCGAGAAGCGGTAAATCTCCGCGAGCCGGTAGAACACCTGCGCGCCCCCGGCACGGCAGTCCAGTGCGTCCCCCGGCAGGCGGAAGTACCGCTCGGCGATCGACAACAGCGTCTGGAGCGCGGTCTGGACCGCCGCGTTGTCAGGCTGCGCCGCCTGGAAAACGGCCCTGTCGATCTCCTGCAGCGCCGGAAAGATCTCGTCCTTCACCTTGCACCGCGCAACGTGCCCGCACTGCTGGGGGGAAGGCACCTGCTGCATACCAGGCATATTCCCGTTTGCTGGGGCGGCCATCATCTGCTGAGCGACGGCTACCTGAGGGAGGGGCAGGTCGGGGTCGCTGTAGTTGAAGATGTTGAAAACTGCGGCCAGGAAAGTAGAAACCGTGCCGACAAGAGTGCTCCGATGGATCATGCGCGCTCGTGCTGGCGGTGGACGTCGTGCGCCGCGTTTCCTCCTGCTCAGCGCGCTCGTCTCGTTCTTTCTCATGCTCTTTCCAACAGGACGCAGCTCTTCATCATCATGAAAGGCCCCCGGCGCGCAACCTCCTCCTATCGCCTTTCCACTCGGCCAACGCGTCCTCTTGATGGCAAGGAAAGGGTTCACAGGAGAGATCATGGAGAGGACACGGGAAGCTATAGCTTCCCCACCCGGGCTCAGGACCGGCGTTCCAGTCCTGACGGCGTAACGGCGTCGTCCGTAGAACCGGTGAAACTAAATCTACTGCCCCTATCGAACGAAGAGGTCCGCAGATCTTCTAGTGTCCTGGACCACTGCAGGTGCCGCTTCTGTGCCGGTGGAGCGAGACGTACGCGAAGCTGCCCCGTGATGACCGGATGCGGAACGATGGCAAACTAAACGACGACGATGACGTCCACATGTTCCTGCTAATTTTTATTTTTTCTCCCCTCGATCTCGAGGCACCTAATAGCTGAGTTATGACCCACCTAATTGATTTCTTCTTGGCAAGGGTGCGAGAATCTAGTAGAGCGTGTTCACGAAGAGCTTCTGCAAAGAAGTTACAAGTCCACTGGCACAGCAAATCCTGACTCAAGACCGCAGGAACAGAAACTAGCACGCACACCGAACCAGAACACGAAATCGCGGCAAAAAAATCTGACGCTCGATACCCATGCCCCATGGCCCGAATCAATTTGAAGCCAGCCTGTCGATAAAACTGAGCGATCCGTTGATGATCAAAGTACATAGCGGTGGCGGTAGAGCCCAGCTCTGCTGGCCACGGACGTTGAGGGGATCCCTCAAAGCAAGTAGCGCGGGCGCGATTGGGATTGCTACAGCTGCTACATCTTCATCAAGAATTATCATTTATGGTAATCTGTTGATTCATTGATTTAGACCGTAGGGGTATATCTCAAAGAAAGCGAAGGGTGCAATGTGGATTGCGCAAATGCAAATGCTTTTTCTCGTGGGGGGGATCCATCAAGGGATGCCACAAAACGGGGGAGACGGAGAGGGGGCACAATTAAGTTACACTTGTAATCAGTTTAAGTATGTATAACAGTTACTTAGATGGCGGTAGGACAGCAGCATAGTTTTATATCTGCATCTCGTTTCGAACCACCGTGGGGGGCTTCACGGCCATAAACGAGGGTCCTCAACGGCCATCAGAGCTACTTATCGTTCTCAGAATGGATGCTGCTTCAGTCATGGCCCTGCTTGGGAGCTGAGTATCTCCTACTACACGAGTGTTGCCCTGCTTGGGAGCAGCGACCTACGACCGCTACCGTAAGCGAGATTTTGGGGGGGACGTTTCGCTTTCATCTTCGTCCTGTAACAGCAGAAGTAGGCCACGCAAGGAATGATGATCAAGCAAGTCACGCCAAACAGCACCCAGACCCAGGTCATGATTTCTTGGTGTTTTTTTCTCCAGACTGCTCTCTGAGCGTTGCTTTGCTCCAGCGTTTCGGAGGCGTGATGGACAGGGCTTCCCCTGTCAAAGGGCGTCCCGTCGAAGATCGTCCACTGGAAGAACGACGTCGATCTGCCGGACAACATGCCTCCCTCCGTTCCAACCCCACCTCCGGCTCCGCCGGTTGCCAGTGCTGCGCCGTGGATGTGGTACATGCCGCACACGAAAAGAAGCGAGAACATCACCGCGAGAACGACTAGGATGCAAGCCGACTCGCGGTTCGCAAACTGGTGGGATCTTCGCACCTTGGGGCTGCTCGCACTGGAACTGCCGTTGGCAATGGCGTTGGCCTCAGCATCACCGCCCCAGCAGCCAGATGCTTGCGTACCCTCGATGCCTGTGTAGCCTCGCTCCCCCGAACCTGGAGGGTTGGGAAAAGCAACCGAATTTGCAGATGAAGAATCATGATCAGCTTTGCATCGGGGGTAGTCGTAGTGTTGGAAGAAATTATTTTGTTGTCTGATACATGAAGAAATGAATCATTTTCATTGACCTAAACCTGAAAAAAAATAAATGCAGAAACAAATAATTCAGCTCAGTTGATCTACCTTCCCGTCCGGCGCTGGCGTTTTATTTTAGGACTTCGATTAGTGATTCAATTTAGGCGCGGCCTACCTCCCGCCGCAAAAAAATAAAAAACTTAAAAACCAAGCGGAAGTGCCATTTTCGCCTATCGATGAAAAGGCTAGTGCTAGAGCTAGTGCTAGTGGATGCGAGCTATAAGTACCATGCGCCTCAATGTCGATAGTGGTTCTCAACTCGGCTTCGTCGTCGGCTGCGCCCATCTTCTCCCGCCGGAGACCTTTTTGCGCAGCGCGTGCCAATGCCACCGTCCAAGCGCCAAGGCCAAGCGGTATCTACTTACTAAATGTTGGTGAGCGAGCTCGAACTTGCGACCTTAAATAAAATGATGCAGAACGACGGAACGAGACTTCACTTGTTCCTGTCCGACCGAGACGTACACCTGTTCCTGTCCGACGATGTTGCACTACCTTGCCCTTGGAGGGCAGGACCAGGACCAGGAGCACTAACTGCTAGCAACACAAACACTAACACGTATGGATAGCGTATTATGTGCGGCTGGTATTTTTGTTTTCACGGTGGGATAAATGTTGGAACCTGCAGTGTGGACGCGGACGCGTACAGCAGGGGCGGGCTTTGGGAAAAATAAAGAGTGTCTGGTACACACGATTGAAATTTACTCAGCGGAAACCTGAAGGACGGAATGTAATTTAGTACTTCGTCGCGGAGGCGGCTTCGACAAGGAAGCGTACGCAAACGAAAGGCTGCTGATCACGACTTTCACGTAGCACGAGCAGCACACGCACACGCGCATAATCTCATGACTTTCGCAACGGACGGCTGGCCACGCCACGCGCACGAATGCCCCAGCATAAAAGTAGTAATTCACAAAAACAAATGATTGATTCACGTTTTCATAGACGTAGACGGAGCTAAATACAGTTCTTTCGAGCGGGACTGAAGCTCGTACTGGTCATCAATTTACGAAGTCTCGCGGCAGTGCTACACTGAACGCTCTCCAATACGCCTCCACCGTAGCGCAGCAGATATCACGTTCATGACGCGCAACGCGCCTTGCATTAGTTCCAAATTTTCGTTTCACGATGTCAATGGTGTAATTGTCGTGAAAGCCCAGGCTTCTCCCTATGGGCGAGTCCACAAAATTCAGAATCACTGCGTCCGTCAGAACTATTTTGTAAAACGCGAAGCCCGCTAGGCCGCCTGACACGGCGCCGACAATACCCTGGAAGGCCGTGTGGTCCCCCAAGGCTACTATCACGTACGGCTGCACTAGGAGAAAGCAGAGAGCCAGCAAGGCTAGTGCGAGCTTCATGGCGCTTGTTGTATCTCCTCGTGCCCGTTCAGCTTTCGGATTGATGGGGAGCGTTGTTTCACTCCTGGTGGTGGCGCCGCGGCGGCCAGAGTTGTCTTCAAAATTGCCCCCGAACAAGATCTTTTGAGAAGTTCCGGCACTGCGCATCTGGATCTGGATGTTCTGCGTCTTGTTTACATCATTTGCCAACCCATCTTCGCAACCACCGCCCGACCGAAAGTGCCGTTCGATCTTGTTGTCCTCCTCCTGTACCAGCAGCGTTGTCGTGAGTTCCATTACCGTTATTTCCCGCCTGGATAGAAATATCGCATCTTCCGCTTTTGTTGCATTCATCGGACCCCGATGAAAATGCCTCTGCAGCAGCCCGCTCCGCCAGAAGTAGGGCAGAGCCCAGAAGAGGTAGAAGTAGGCGACGTTCGCGTGTCCTGAAGGCATGCCGCAGTCATCCAAGCAACTCGTGTGGGGCCGCAGCCAGTACCCACACAGCGCCTGCTCCAGCGGGTGGGAATCCGGAAAAAATGGGTCAGTGCCGTACCCATAGCAATTAATCCACCGTTTAAGCGTGGTCGGAATCTGTTGACGTATAGGGTAAGCACATTGGTTGGAGACGAGGTTGTGCTTGTGAGTGTGACAGGGACTGTCCTGTGTCTGTGACACACAACTACCTAGATAGAATTAATTGTGTAGCGACCATCTTCGATCTACACTACACCCCGTCCCCGCGGACGCGGTCCGTCGTCTAGTGCAGACATTGATTTTGATTCTCCGATCATTTGCACGTTTTCGGAGCAGCTTGGGTCAACCCCCAGTGACACCAAGGCGCGCCGTCGACAGGTAGATACGCTTTACTAGACTCATCTTCTACAAACATGATCTTGAAGAATAGCGCAATAAATGTAGTTACTTACTTATACCAGCCCCTGCACCACCACCCCCACCAACAGCATCAGCTCTGCCACGCCCCGCCGCCATCCGATCAGCAGCAGCAGCAGTAGTACGTCGAAACCCGGCCACATGCTTACCCAGAACAGAAAGTGCCCGAGCGGGTCGTACTCCCGGTCGATCCTCGCGTAGTCCTTTTCCTGCAGCGCCGGCAAGGAAATCGAGATCGAGTTCGCGGTTGACGTTGGCGCCGCGCCCCCGGCACTGGAAGGAATAGGAAAAGCACCCCTCGTCCCGCTTGCAGTTGCTCCGCCACCTGCTGTCTTGCCGGGGCCGGCTGCAGCCGAAGTCGACGATGAGGATGACGCAGAGGCGCCGGAGGAAGAGGTTGACACTAGGTAGCCGTTTTTCAGGACGCCGTCGCGGCTGTGCGCCAAGTAGTCAGCAGACCAGCTCGGCGAGAATTCCCAGCGCCACGTGGTGCCGCTCACCGGGAAGTTGTACTCGTAGCCCACCGGGCACACGGCGTCGCGGATTTCGTCGTGGTACGGCTGCGCGAAGAAGTCTTTCCGCCGCCCGACCACGTACTCAATTCCGTCGCGCAGATCGGCGAAGAACGCGCGGCTGGCCTTGCGCAGGAGGATTTCGGACTCCGCGCGCGAAATAGGAGGCTCCTCGGGGCGGGAGTGCGCGCTGGTCAGGTACCATGCTGGGCAGGTATAGCCGGATGTAAATTTCGTGTACCAGTCGTCGTAGATTTCCACGAGTACGATCACGAGGAACGGCCACGCCCCCGCGAAGAGCCGGCGGTAGCGGAGCACCGCAGCAGCGGCGGCGTCCTTGGAGGCACCGCGCGAGGGGGTGGGGCTGTTGATGTCGTCTACACCGGGGTCACTATCCGTGCTGGCGGCTGCGCGCGCCGGCGTCGCAACACCTACCGTACAGACGCCAGCGAAACTGGAGCAAGGGCAAGGCTCCACTGCCGCGGTCATAGGAGTCACTAGTAGCTTCTGGTTCTGTCTCTGACTATGAAGATGGCTCAGGCAGGGTATGCTTTTTTGGACACCAACGCACTGCGTGGTGACACAAGGAAGAGGCTCCCTGTACTGCGAATGCGAAACCCAGAACAAAAAACAATTGTTCGGAAGGAACTACGGTGGCGAGCCGAGCACGCTGCACTTCTCTTTGGTGCTTTCCCATCAACAGGAACAGAGGTGAACGATAATTTTTAAAAAACTATTTTGTTTTCCGAATAACCTCGAACACCAATAAGCAAGGACCCCAGCTGAAAATACAATCAATGTTGCACGATGCAGCACAAACAACGGTGGAACAGGCCTCAGGCCGGTCGTGGGTCCGTACAGCTCACGCTTCTCAAGCAGTGGCCGCTCACCGCGAAATTAGCTTCGCGTTCGCTGGTCTGAATTTGATTCGAAAAAACCACGGTCAAGTCGAACCGTCCCCAGTCAACGGAATGGTCGGTTTATCTGACGGCAGAGAGCGTTCGATTGGACACTCGTGTACACGTATACGCTACTACTGCAAGGACGCTACTGGAGATCAAGAGGTAGCCTGCCTCGTCTTCCTTTAGTTCTACCATCGATTCTACATTTCTTTGTACTCTGCTTATATATTTTAAGTTGGTTGGTTCTAACATACTCCGCCCCTGTTCTGAGGGGGTCGGAAAAATAGAAACCAAAAGTAGTACAAAGAATTATTTTTTTCAATTCCATGACAATGACTTGTCCATCGTATTACAATTTGGCTGGAACTCTTGCTGCGCGCCTCGACCCAGAAAGACAGTGAGTCTTTTACACTGAAAAATTACGTCTATGACCATTAAGTTGCATCCCCGCTACTATCAAAGTCAAACGGACATGCCACGAGACCCTGCCCTGTCTAGCCAAGTCTCGAAGCATTATTCGCGGAGTCATGCGCAACGCAAGCGCTCTTCTAAATGCTAAGCACTCCGTCTCCATGGAGAACGACGACAAAAGGAAAAGAAAAACGTACTTAACTAAAAAAATCATTACCCTTTTCGCCCGTATCTGTTCGCTCTTACCTTTGCGATTGCATTTGCAGCATCTGCATTTTATTGTCGTCCAGTAGCAGTACTTACATCAAAAGAGATTGATACAAAAATACTGCCTTTGCCACTCTCGTTTCCTTCACGGTATTTCTCCTTCGCCGAGTTTAGTGTGGTGCGACGTACATCCATGAGTAGCCCAAGTTATGAACGAAGAGAGACCACCTTCCGACGCGAAAAATGAAGCCGTGAAACTCCGTGGTTCCGTCGCCGTCGCGGTCGCGAACTGCAATGCCACAATTACAGCGACGCTCCCGACACTTTGTAGAGGGGTCGCAAACCGCAGTAGTCGCGGCTCCCAGGCCGCGCATCGTACTGCTGGTGGAAGTCTTCTGCCATCCAGAAGTCCTCGGGCGCCTTCAGGATTTCGGTGCTGATCTGCTTGGTGCCGGCGCCGTACGCATCGTCGATCAGTTTCTGCATTTTCGCCTTGCTCTCCTCAGCAATCTTTTTCTGCTCCTCGTTGTAGTAGTAAATGCCGGACCTGGTTGTACGAGTAGGTTGGCTCGAAGACAGAGGCTACTCGGACCAACCGGCACAGGCGCCAAGGCCAACAAACATGCATCGGTACAACTAAAAATGATTTAAAATCATCGCTTCTGCCTATCGGCCCATGCAGTACCTATATTGCGTCCCTCTGTCACCCCCCTGCTGATTCAACGTTGTTGGGTCGTGCTTCGTCCAAAACGTCTTCATGATATCGTTGAACGTGAGTATGCTTGGGTCGTACACGATACGGCAAACCTCGGAGTGGTTGGTCATACCACTGCAAACCTCCTCGTACGTCGGGTTTCGCGTCACGCCGCACGCGTATCCCACCTGCGTCGAAAAAACTCCTTCCCGCTTCATGAACAGGTTTTCCACGCACCTGACGCGAACGATGAAAAATGAAAAACCAAAACCAATGGATCATATGGATGTTGGGGAGTCTATCAGTACGCAAAGATTGATGAGCAGGTCGTCGCGACTGACTCAGCACTGACTTCTTGTTCTGGAAGTGGAAATATTTCAGGAGAATTTTGAAAACTCAACAGTACCAGAAGCAGCCCATCCCGATAAGTGCCGTCTCGTATTTCTTGTCGAATGGGCCGTAGAGGGGGGTTCCTTTGACGAAGTGCGTGGCTGTTCTCGGCGGCGCCTGCGGAATCGGCGAGTCACGGCCTGGGATGCACACACCCTCGGGTAGCATTCCGCCTGCACGTCCCATCCTCGAGGATGAGCTGGCGCCCATAAAATTATGTCTTCACCCAAGTCGTGTAAAGTATAGATGATCAAAAGAGACCTGGCGCGATTAGGATGTTTAGCGCAGTCAGAAGATGTGGTACGCGAATGGAAAACACGTAGTGATGAATTCACTGCTTCCTTGAAGTTTAGCTACTTACACAACTTCATCTGGGGAAAGACATCCGCGCTTCTTGCCAAGCGGCTCCGCTACAAAAGCAACTGCAACAGCCGGCTTTATTTTAGAAAAAAGTGTTTCGTCCAAGTTTACTACAACTATAATGAAGTCGACGTGTCCGTGTAGTTGGACTGCGAACTACAAAGTCGACGTGTCCGTGTAGTTGGACTGCGAACAAAGTACGAGGAATCACTGACTGAGTGCAAGAACAAGACCGAATGATACCATTCTCAAAGTTTACATCATAGTACGAACACGCGCAGAAGCAGCGGGTGAGCATGGGCATGTCTGCTGCGACTTGCATCACACAAAATTCTCAGTTCCACTTTTCCCGAGGAACGATTTTCGTGATATTGATTTCGATTGATACGATCTCGTCTACTACGGGCTCGTGCGGTGCCGCTGCTCTGCCCGCTAAAGCCTCCCGGGAGTACAAAACCAAAAGCAAGGCTAAGGCGCCTTCTTTTTACAAAACAAAATCAGCTTCCTCGGGACGTGAATCTTCATGGGCGGAGCAGATTGATACGTGATCATCTTGTCTTCAGTCGGGAACTTCGTCGTTTTTGTTTCATCATGGCGTCTTCTCGTCGCTCGCAAAACGATAGCAACACAGTTGTAACCCGCGCGACGAGCCAGAAGATTGGTATTCGCTTCACGCGGCGCCACTGAATCGGCTTTGCGACTGCCGCCGTCAGGATGAAGAAGGGAAAGACCAGCGCGAAAATTCCGTTATCGATGAACCTGGCAAGAAATTTGAATTTTGTTTGCTCGCTGTCGCTATCGCACTTGCTAGTGCGTCAAGACCGTGGCCTTCCGGCCCCTAGTGTCCTCGTGCGTCGACGGTAGATTGTGCTGGCGACACTGGCCGCGTGGCCCGGCCTTTACAACAAGAACGAACCTAGACTTATCTTTCTTAGACTAGACTTCGTTCCGCATCAAGCTGAAGTACTTTCATAGGCTAGGCACGACCGTGCTCATAGCTCAACAAAGAGGATTAAAAGATGGGTAGTACGCGGGCGAGACGTAGCTGACGGCGGCGATCGGAAAGCCGAAGCCGGCGAAGTAGAGCCAGTGGTTCTCGAAGTAGCTGAGTCGCTCGCGGCTCGTCCAGCCGAGGTAGACCCAACGGTACTCGAAGCAGTACAGGGACGCCAGCCAGCAGAAGCACACGAAGTAAAACGGCTTCCCGACGTAGGGCACCAGGTAGTACAGGATTTGCGAGCAGGAGATGTAGATCAGGTTCAGCAGGATTCGGAAGGTCTCGTCGACGATGCGTGCCTGGAAGCTCTGCGGGGAGATGCGGTCGCCGGTCTCCGGCTGGCAGCAGTCCGCAATGTCCTGGTACGCCACCGTGTTCAAGACGAAAGAGATGCAGTAGATCGGGTACAGCCACAAAATCTTGTACAAAAAGCTGAACAGGTTGAGGACAGGGCTCTGGAACTGCCTCTGCTTCTGCTCATGCGAGGAAGCAAAGGCGGACGAAGTACTAGCACCGCGCGAAGGCGACCTGCGGTCCTGGCGTGTTGGTTTTCGATACAGCGGCGCCGGGGCCGGAGCAGACGCAGAGGACGCACTGGGTCTGTTAGGCGGTCTTCGTTCGTTTGCCTCCTCTGACGTCGACAGCGGCTCTTCTTCTTGATCCGCGTCCACCACTGCCGCTCGCGCTTGCTGCGTTTGCGGTTGCGCGGCCGCACCGACGTCTCCACTTGGCGGCGGCTCGCCCGGTGGCCGCAGCTCTTCTGAAGCGGGAGGTCGTTCTCGTTGCCGTGCGCTTATATTGCGACGCGGCCCCTTCGGAGCATCGGCCCGCGCGGCAGCTTGGGGCAAGTTATGCCTACCCTCGTCTTCGTCCTCCTCTGAATGCCGTTCCTGCTGGACGTCTACATCTTCATCTGCAAGTAGTCCTGGAGGGGTCATGCTAGGCGGCTGTGCAGGAGAACTCGAATCATCTGTAACTGTATCACTCCCACTGCCTGCGCCCGGGTCCCAATCCTGCTCGTCACCAGCCACGCCAACATCACCCGCGCCTTCAACGTCCGCCGCTTCCACCCCGAGGCCAAGGCTACCTCGCGCCGCGCGACCGGCCTCTACGCCAACTCCACCATCGTCCTGATTTGAATCATCATCTCTCGTCTCACCTGGTCCGACATTAACGTATGCCAGAAGGTCCAGGAACTCTGTTCGCAGAAGCACGTCGAGCGCCGGCGCGATGGCGTGGTGGTACAGCAGAATGCTCCCTACAAAGATGATCCCGTTCAAGAGAAAACACTGCGCCGTCCTCTGCCGAATCAAGGGAGACTTGAGCACGAACGGAACGCCCCGGTGAAACGACAACGCATCCAGAACGCCGCGCTTCCAGCACCGCAGCCCGTCCGAAGCAAGCAGCCGTCCCAGTAGCGATGCGGATTCCGGGCTGTTGACGTCTTCCCGTTGCTGAAATCTACTCGGATTCGTCATTTATTGTTTCTTCAGACCCTTTCCCTTGCAGCCCGGGGCTAGATCGCTCTGCACTTATCTGCACGGCGTTAGACTTGGAGTTGGACGAACGCGAACACCACCGCAACTAGCGTTCGGATAAGCGACTGCCGTCGGACGCGCCGTCGGGGTGGACGAATGAAGCATCTTGAAGCAGGCCTTTGCGTTGCCGACCAATGGCCACACCCACAGAAATATAAACAAGACAAAAGTTAAACCGAACTGATCGCGCCACCGGACGCCACAAGTTGAGGACGTCATGCACGGCATACGCATGTTCGCAGCCGAATTCACCGTGTGAAAGCTTGAACGGAACGAAGTGCACGAACAGAAAATGAGACGTACAGAACCAGAGACAAAAGCAATCTCAGGCGTGCCGTCGCGCCAGATAGAACACGTTATCACTGACTCGTAAGTATTCTTAGTGGTCTTGCCGCCGACTTGTTCCTGTCAGCGCCTCATTTCAGGCATGCGCCAGACGGCCTGATGTAGTGCATTCATTGTATGAGTTGCGGTTTCCACTTCGTGCGCAAAACTGGAAGTTCCGACGATTTTGCGCACCAAAGAACATCGAGTTCCATCTTTGGTGGCCGATTCGAGCCCAACTGCATTTTTCCGGGCCTCTCACTCGCCGCGGCAGCTGCAAAATTCATTATCTTGTCCGCCCCGGCCTCGCGTCGCTGCCTGCGTGAAGATGAAAGTCAGCAAGTGGAGGTACGACCAACGTCGAACTGGACTTCTTTTTGTCCAGACGCATGTCGCCGATCATCTCCCTTCCACATCATGATAGCTCACGAGCGCAGCGCCGCGAGCCGGCTCTCGAGGTCCTCGCCCACTACTTCGCCCTTCGGTGCCTGACCCAGCGCCGGCGCCGTGAGTGGGTCCTTCAGGTCGTCCCGCGTGAGCATCGAGGAAACGTCCATGCTGTGCTGATCGGCAACCTGCTGGATCAGGTTGTCCACATCGTTGGCTGGCGTCACCGAAGCGGTCGTCTGGTCCACCGCGCTCGTGATGTACTCCGTGCGAACGTCAACTGATGTTAAAACGAATGCATTTGAGTTCTGATTTTCTTTGGTGTTCATCTGCACCTGCAGCCGCCTTAATTATACCTTTACCTACACACAACTGTGTTTTCTGCACCATTGCCGTCGATTGCAATTGAATTCGTAGTTTTCGTCGCGTTTAGCAATATTGCGTACCGCAGAGAAAGACTGAAAGAAATCACACTGACTTTAAGTAAGCATAGAGTACGGTCGTCGAATATTTTCTCGAATCTGTCCATGTTCGTCGCGATTCCCTCTGGCGACATTTGCATGAGGGCTGCGTCGAGCTGCGGTATTGTGTCCGAAATGTTTTGCGTCATGCTCTGGGTCTTTTCGGCAGTTTCGAGCTTACTCGCCACCGCGTCCATCCGGGCTGCCAGTCGCAGCATTTGCAACGCCTCATTCTTCTTTCGTATCGCGTTTTCCGCATACACGCGCGCACCCTCCACGTTTCCCTGCTCGATTGCCTTCAGAACCTGCGCACCGATTTATAGAGCGAAATTAAGCCAAGTTCGTCTGCGAGTAAGGTGGGAAGGCGATGTTTTCGCGACCGCGATCGCGAATTTATTCCGCTAGAATCGCAGCACTCGGTGTCGCTGTAGGTGAGCGGTCCGGGTGTGGGTCATAACAGCGGAGCTGCATGGGAAAGGGATAGGGAATGACAGCCAGTGACAGAAAGAAAAACACCACAAACAGTACCAAATCGATGATTTTATAGAAGCAAGTAGGACACCGCCAATCCCAATGACAAAAAGTAACCTGCACGTAGCGTAGAGTGAAATACTTTTTGTTTCTCCGTCACTTGCTGCTTTTCGGCCTTGCGCTGGGCGGCCTCAAGTCTCTTTTTTGTAAGCTTCACCTCGATGATGGTGTCCATCAAGGTGCGGCTCGGCTTTGCGCCCATGTTTGTGCCACCACTTCGTTTTCGTTTTCCGACGACTCTCGTCTGATAAGCGACGTAGGGGATGGGGGGGCGGAACGCCCCGCGCAGCGCTTTTCCCTGCTCCGCAACGGCAGGAAAAGATATTTAGCTTGGTGGTGGAGATTGATGAGTAATAGCCTGCTTTCGTTTCAGTTTCTGCCTTTTCCTTGTGGCTGATCTGTAGTTGTACCTGTACGCGAGGTCAGAGAGGAAGAACTAGAACAACGGTAGCTCAAATAAAGCAAAACTACTCAGCCAGCTTCGTCTACTTCAACTTCGACAGAAGAGAAATAAGCAATCCTGCTCCGGGTCTGGACAAAATGAAGCGAGATCATTTCTTTGTAAAACGTTTTTTCGGACGTACTTCTACCCCCAACCGAAAGAGGCTAGCCCCGGTTCCTCTTGAATAACCGCTCCGCGGCTCCTGAAAAGTCGAAAAAGAGAACTACTCACGCGGCATGATTTCCCATGATTTGCATCGGCATTGTGTTCACGTGACAACCGGTCAGTAACTTTCGGTGTTTATTTCTTTCTTCTTCAGAAGCTGCACACTCTTTTGTTATCCCGCTCGGGATTTGCGTGACATGATGGACAGGCGAACAACTTGAACATGATCGTTTTCCATTTCTCATGTGCAGCCTTTTGGGGGAACTTACAAATCAACGCATACCGGAACCCGGAGATTCCGCCACCCTTTTGCGGTGGCAATTTGTTCGATGATCTTCGGTTCAACATTGGTGGAGAACCTGAATTTTTTTTACCCCATAACACCCCGAAAGGCTTGGGCCTCAAAACACAAGAAAATGATGATGATCTTTATTTTTTAAAGAAACTATTCGGGAACGGAGGAACTATCATAAAGCTTCCGCGATTAGTGTCAATATGGACCGAATCTAGTCGGATTACAATTCTTCAACCGCCTGGAATCTTTAGTTTCTTTGTCATCCTCGCCAGGCATGCTCGACTCGTTATTTTTGGAAGTCCTGACAAGAATGAAGGAGCTGGGTGTGATGTAGTTGGTTTTCGAAATTCTCTTCAAGAAGGGTGCAAGAGAAATAGAGCTTCTGCTATGAGAAAAAACCTGCACATGCAAAGTTTAACTCGAGGTAGATGCACAACTTCGACGAGGCACAATGATCCCTTTTTTTTCGATTGATCTGTGGACAATGAACGACGCTGACGAAACATAGCCAGGGCAAGGCAAGGCGGGAATCAAAAAAATAAAGTAAATAATTAATTAAGTATTTAAATAACGGTTTAGTTCCTGCTTCTGCCTCCTAGCGTCCAGGCACAGGAGAAAAATTAAAAAAAAGTGCGCGTTTTGATTTATTAATCATCCAAAAGGAGTGACAGTGACATGCTGCACTAGTTGAGTTCTCCCGTTTCGCCTGCGGAATTGTGCCGTGCTTGGAGTTGTCCACCGTCCGCCTTCGTTCTGCTCGAGGGATTCAATTGGATGGAAGGAAGTGTGGGTGAGCATTTGCGAGGTGATGATCGCCCTCAGCTCCCGAGCCAGGCACCTCGCTTGCACCGTCGCTGGCTTTACGTACCGCTTTGCCGTGCAGAACGGGCACGACCTTGGGGTAGAGTGTTCCTCTCTCTACCTCTACGTCCGCCCTCGTCTAGAAGTACTGGCTGCTCCAGTACCACCACCAGTCGCTCTGGATCAAACGAAGAGGCCACTTCCCTTTCCACCGAAGGCGCCTTTCTTTCCGCCCTGCACCTGTCCCTGTTTGCCGCCGGGTCCCGGACCCGGCACGTGATAAGACTGATGATGCCCCGGGGGGTTTGCGAACATCTGCGCGTAGTACTGCTGGGTCAGATAGTGCATGTTGCGTTGCAACGCTTGCTGGTAAACCGGATTGTTCGCCATGTGGGGCGGGATACCCGGGTGGTGCGGAAAGCCTGCCGGGTGGTGCGGGAGCAGCGGGAGTGGACCGTTTTTCCCGGGGTGTATCGCGCCTGGTATCGCACCGGCGAAGGGGTT
>RXOD01004318.1:0-24161 GCA_005223375.1 Amoebophrya sp. AT5.2
CAGGGCCGGCGTCGAAGCGGTCCCGCCTCGAGGAATCAGGAGGCCGCCAGGTCGGGGCGCAAGTATCCTTCAACGCGGATTGGCGAGCATTCCAGAAGCGCATGGCGTCTTCGTCTGGTGGCGGTCAGGGTCCGACCTATCACCCCGTGGCCCCCAACGCAAGCGCCGTAACTGCCGCGCCGCTGGCCTCGCGATCAAAGCTTGCGAACGACAGGCCACTTAATGCCCAGGTATTTTTACTGTAGGTGTACTTAGTTTTCTTTGTTTTATTGGTGCATGGATAATGAACAGCGCAGTTCATCTTTTAGCTTCAGAACGCCTGCGCCACTGCTACTTTCACAGCTGGCTGCGGTCAACCGGGGCTTAGCCAGCAACGACAAAATGATGCAGAGGCGCCAGCAGATGGGCGCGCAGCTGCAGGGCCTCACGCAGAAGCAAATTCAGACGCGGCTGGGGAAACTGAAGAACGGGTCCGGAGCAAAATGCCCTCTCAGCGTGGCGCAGCTCGTTTCTTCCTCCAAAAAGATCGCGGATGCGTATAACGACAGCATCAAGGGCGTAGATCCGCTACAGAACCGGAGATTCGTATTTCGGCAGCACAAGAAAGACGAACTGAAATTGAAGGCGGGCGCGTCGGACACCGAGCTCGAGTGGCTCGAAAAGCTGCAGCAGATCGAAATGTCAAGAAACATGGTCTTCTTCATCGTCGCGGCGAGCCGAAAATGAACGGGTTTTCGTTATGTTGTGGCGTCGGCGTTTGTGATACAAAAAATGCCAGTCCACCGTGTAAACGAAAACCCATGGCAAAAAGACTGGTATATCTATCACTATCTGGGTCTGACTATGGTTTTGTGCACATCTTCACCGTCACTACATGATTGATGAAAAAGTTTTCGACCTTCTATCTGGTACTTAGGTTAGCGGCAAGCAACCCAGCCAGACCCAGACCAAGATGAAGTCCATGATGAAATAACGACAGCGATGAAAGCGATAGCGTTCGTATAGCCCTCTGGCTCCTGCCAGCAAAAACGTAGAAGAAATGCCGGCTGTGAAGGACTATTTTTACCCGAAAAAAACACTACAATTTTGCCGCATTGATGTAATTCTTGTCGAGGAATGAAAATCGTCCGCTGGTGGTGGAGGCGTAAGCAGGCTGTGCTCATACATGATAGTACTCTTACTTCAGTCTCTCTCTCTGCTTCAAGAGAAAAGGACCTGTGGGCCGCGAATGGAAGAGGGCGTACCCCTACACGATTGATGCAACAAAGAGAAAGAGAAGCAGCTGACACATGGTCTTGATCACTTCTCATCACGAACGAAGTACGAGGACCACCCAGCGAGCTCATACCTTATGAACGACACCCACAATCAACGAGAAGTGAATAGCTGCAACTAAAGGTGGAACAGGAACTCGAGGCAGTGCGGACAGCACTGCAGCTTTGGAAAAGCTTGGTTTTGGTGCGCCGGAAATTCCAGCACTCCAATCGTGTGTGGGTGAATAAAACGTCATTCGGTCGTCGGCAATACATGATTGGTCTGCCTCTGCTCGTTCTTGCAGCTTGTTGACTGATCGCATATCAAAATCAATTTTATTTTCTTCAAGCCGTTCTTATCTTCGATATTGTGACCGGTCGGATCGCCGTCCCCGTGCTGCTGGTGCTGCTTCCTCGTCTCAATTATTTTGATACGACGAACAAGAAGTCTAGACGATCTGTAATTAGATCCGCGACTGGACGAGCTGGACGACACGAACGAACTCTACAACAAGTCAGTGGTGCTTCTAATTCGTCAGATGATGCGCAATCTGCTTGGCGACGGTGCTAACGAGCAGCGCTGGCGACTTTTGGATCCTAATCCTGAGACATGCAACCAGGACGGCTACTACCTCCAGACGTACTCCCATCTGCAAGACCGCGACCGCCAGCGACCGCGAACGAGCATCACACGACCCAACAGCCATCTAAATCGGTCGCCCAATCTCGTTCTGGGTACCGGCACGATCCTCGGTCCATTCGATGCAAAAAGCACCAGCGGCAGCAATTCCAGTGATCAGCATCAACCACCGCTGAATCCCAGTATGGGACCCCCCTCGACGTCAATAAGAGGGATGCAGAATCTGATGTCATCGACCGGATCCGGCGCGCAATCGAACGGACGGGAGTCTTTTTCCTCCGTCGCCGCATCGCCCTATCTGCCTCGAGAGGACGACCTGAACGCGGGCCAAGACCGAGAAGCAGGAGCAACGCGTTCAGATCATGCACATACTAGAGTTGGGATGGCCGCCTCCACCGGCGAGGCTGACCAGAGCCTGGACTTGCAAATCGTCAAAAACCGTTTTTCGGATTCGGGAAGTAACATCGAAGTGCTGCCAAACGCCGTGATGAACCCTCGAGACACAGTCTTACGGCCAACAGGAGCTGCCTTACTCGTTCCACCTTCGCCGGCCCCGTCGAACAAGCACAACGGCAACAAAATGATGCAGCTGGGAGGCATCAACGTCAACGGTATGCAACAAGACCAGCTGCAAGATGGTTTCCTGAACCAAACTTCCGGAGACAGGCGCGACGTGGGATCTGTAGTCTCGCGAATGAACGACTTCGGACGAAATCAATATCGAATGTATGCGGGGCTGAGCAAGAGTTCGAATTCGTCGAGTAGCAGCAGCGAGGATTTTAACAGGGGTACTGGACCGCGTGGAAACCAACTAAATGTAGTTGATCGACCGGCAGCTTCAGCATCAGCTTCTACATCCTCGCGGGGCGGTCACACACACACTAGCTCCTGCCTCGGGCCGGCGGGCGCACTATTTGCATCGGGATCGGAGTCCCAAAGCGCCACGATGCTTGGTCCAGGGAGCCGAGCGAACGGCGCGGGACGTGGCACGGCGAGCTGCAACGCATACCACGGTGCATACATTGGTGGGGATTCTCTAGCGCCCGCCTACACGCTCACGCAGCCTCGCAGAAAGGTCTCGCGGGCGGGAAACGTCGGTGAGATGCAATACCCGGGAAATAATCACGGATCCGGTGGAAGCTACCATCATCATGCAGGCGACAACCACAACCAGCGCCAGCCTCCGCATCACAGAGGAGGCTTCCCCTCTACTCGCGGAGGTGCAAAGTATCCCAGCTCCTGCAGCGACGACGATGCGCAGGCATTCGCATCTGGTGACGAGGGCGGCCGGCGCCTGATGGGTAGTCCTGGTGCGCGCCGGCAGCGGCACCAGTCACTCGCAGGGACTGGTGCCGGCGAGCACCTCCAGGCCCCCTCGGGCGACGCGCGTCGACGCGCAGCTTTGGACAGTAACAAGCCCTTCGTGCCGAAGGTCGCGCCTGCCAAGCCCAAGCCCTGGATTCCGCGGCGTGATCGTCGCGTACAGTGTTTGTTGCTGACGATCGCCGCCCTCCTTTGTGTACTGGCCGGATTTTTGCTAGCTTCCGCCGTGCGAAGAATGCAGGAGGGCGGCGGCTCCCTCGGAAGCGGCGGTAGAAGTCAACACGAAGATGTCCGTCGCTCCAGTCACCGAGCGACCGGCGCGAGGACAACTTCTACGCGCGGCGGGGAATCCGCACCCGCAAGCCCTGTAGTTGGTGGGCCGCCGGCGGCAGCCGCCCCGAGAACCCCTGTCGCACAGCCGCGATCCTCGCCAGGCGCGGTCGTGCCACCTGCGACAGGAGGGGGACCCGGTGGTCCTGATGCTGAAAAAGTAACAAGCAGGAGCGGCAGACCTTCGCCCTCCCCGATCGAAGGCGGGCTGCCACCTCCACCCTTCCTCCTGGAGAACGGGCCTGGAGGTGGGCGTGCCGCTGCAGGTATACGGCATCCTTTTGGCCGCATGGCGGGTACGTTGAGACCACGAGAGAGTCCTCCCACCCCCACCAGTCTTCGGGGGCCGGCGCCTCGCCCTGCGCGAGAATCCCGGGGGCCTGCGAGCGAGGGCCAGCAGAGTTCCGGCGCAGGGCGAGGCGCCGACCGACGAACAAGTACAAGGGCAAGACCATCACCTCCTCTGTCCCAGCCCGCTGCTGCTACCGATGACAGGAAGCCGCGGTTGGAGCCAGGGGACCACGGCGCAGGGCCACCACCAAAGCCGCCCCATCTCGATCGACAGGCTTCAACATCTACCTCGACAAGCGCGGGCGGAACTACTGCAACAACCGCAGGTGACGATGCGAGAGATCTTGACTTGTACGAAAACACGAGCTCGTCCCCTGTCCCGACGCCGACTGTGACTGAGGACGCGGGGGGCGTCGGCGTGGGCCTCAGCGACGAATCGCCCGGAACAGGTGCAGGCGTAAGTGGAAGTGCTGGCGTGTGGTCGCCGTCGCCTTTCCCACCTTGGACGTCAACGTCACCTGCCCCCGTGGCGGCCGACAACACTCCGCAGACCACCGCCCCGGCGTCAGGACCCCCGTCAGACGAGTGGGGCATCTGGTTGGAGGTTGAGGCGAGAACTACAGGAGCAGGAGCTGCAAAACGCGGATGGATAGAGATGATCCGGAGTGAGGTGTTCGGTCAAGAGATTCGGGGAGAAATGGAAGATTGGGTACTATCTATACTTTGTTTGTGCTTTCCCGGACCGACCACCCGGTTCCTCTCATACAAGTGAAACTGGGTCGGGCCTGGGGGTTCTTCGGGCTGATCGATGCCCAAACATGCTGGTTCTGCTTCTGTTGCTACAATATTTCAAATAAGTATTTCAATCACCACACAATCAATCCCAATCGCAATTGTTCCGATCTATCAGGCTTTAGCGGCCGAGATCGCTCGTGTGCGTCGTGAGACGAACGCGGTTCTGGTTCGCTTCCATGTGTTTCCGGATCCCGGGATTGATTTCGAGCGCAGCTCGTACACTCATGCCGCCTTGTTGGACGGCCTGGAGCGCGAAGCCGTCCAATTTCGCGTGCATTCCGCCGCCGCAGTTTCGGCTCCCGTCTCGCCCGTGCACTGGTTTTCGCACAGCCTCGACTTCGACCTTTTCTTGGGTGCGTTTCGAAGGGTCTCGCCCAAACTCTTTTTGGAACGCGCGCAGAAGCTGGCGTCACTCGAGGCCCGCGGCCAGCAAGCGCCGGCAGCGGGGGGCAAGCCGGGATTCATGTACTGCGTTTTTACATTTACTCGTTCCGATGAAGATGATCAAAACCAATGTATCATACAACGTCCCTCGTCGTCCAGGTCCCCCGAGCATGCGGGAGCAGTCGCAGGTGGCAATCAAACAGCAGCAGTTCATCTTGTGGGAGGTGTAGACAAGAGCAACATTATCCTCAATGACGTAACACAAGAGCACAGGCGCGCAGCCGATTTTGGGGTACGGGAACTCCTGCGAATGCTTTCATTTGCCTTCACAAGCTACGACCGGCAAAAAATTCGGAGCAAAATATGAATCGATAAGTCTCACAAAGACAAGGACGCGTCACACGGAGGACTCACACTCGGCTCGACCGTGAGGTGTGCCGGGGCCGCCGACATTTCATTTTATTCCAGCACAGCACGACTGCACAGCATGTCATGAAAAATGCGAGTGTAAAGCTAAGTGTGATCGAACAATCTTCGGACCCCGCCATACTGCTTCCGGACACGACACACAGCACGTAGGCTGCACACAATTTGTATAGACCACTTGCAGAAAAATCTAAAACTAAATCAATGACTCGTCCTTATAAATTGTTCGATACTTCTCAACTCGACTCAAAAATACCCCCATCATTTGTAATAGTAATTGTAGGAGCTTCGTTCTAGAGTCGCAGCGAACAAAACAACTTGAAGAACTTCTGCGACTCTCGTCTAGTACAGTAATTCTCTACGGTTGCAGCAAGGAACACTGCCTCATCACTTCTACTTCAGAGACGGCACAGGTCCTCGCGGGACTCTGTTGCGCAAGTCAGTGCAGCAGAAGTCTCTGCGTGAATGTGAAGTAGAACATGACGAGACAGCCCAGCCTGGCATATATTCCTTTCAGGCCAGGCCCAGGTGGGAGCGCGACCGGGCGGCCTCGCGTCATACTCTTGGCCCGTCCTCGGGTTTTCGAGCTCGTCGAGGCCGATTGTGATCGCATTGGCCTATACCAGCATTGTTTTTTTGACCCAAATCAATGATTACTTAGATCGAGGAATCGCCGACGCACGGTGCACGAACTCAATACTGAGAACTTCGTCTTCGTGCATGAGGTGGGGCGAGAAACTTCTACAGCAGTGTCTGCAAAACGTGAAAACTCTAGCTATCGCGAAAAAAAGACCCCGGACCATTCTCTTCCACCTCGTTGCCTAGTCGAACTCGAACCCGATCGATCCAACAAATACAGACTGAAATAACGCCGATGTCGAGTCAGTGCTGCTGTGTGTCTGTTAAATGGAAAATCGTATACACCAGGAACAATCAGCTGAAAAAACAAGCGTCACCCTCGACGGCCAGCAGTACAGGCGCGTCCAATCTTCATGGTTGGAGGGGAAAGCAGTGGGGGAGTGGTGTTGATGTTACCCCGGTGCGGCGACGTTGCAGCGATGGTGAAAAATCTTGATTTCTTCCGTCGCGTCCCGACATGCATTCTGATCTTCATCTTGTTGAGACGTCGTGAAATTAAATCTTTCTGCATAGAGCAAATAAAAAGAACTCTACAGGAGAAGATCAAAATGTTGAAGGCAGGGCCAATGATGCGAAAGATCCGCTACTTCCGCAACATGCATACGAACGACGTACACAAAAAAAACTAAAACCGCCTAGACGATAATTAATAGGCTTTCATTCTAAAATCTCAACAGGCACAGAAAGGCAAAGGGTAGGGGTACCTCGTCTACCTCTAGCAGCTGCAGCTGTTGTTGTCTTTGTCTTTGGCTGTGCGACAACGAACAGAAGAAAGGGGACGGTTCCCGTCCCCGTGGCCCCCGTGGACGTAGCATATTTTAGTCGCTCGCAGGTGCAGCATCAAGTACATCCTGTCCTCAACTTCAACTACCGAGAGTTTGGTATAGAACGCCAGCTGCAACTGCGTCAACGAGGGCATCGTCCTCGGTATCGCCCTTGACAACAATAGCATCATCATGGTGGAGCAACAGCAAAAGGCGAGCTCTCCGTCCTCCAGGTCTCCCCAGACGAGCAACGAGTCGGGGACCGCGACCAGCAGCACCGCCGTCGCCGCGAGCCTGTCCAAGGCGAAGGACCTCAGTTACTACCACGCGCACAACCGGGCGCCGGAGGACCTGTCCAACGCCACCAAACTGGAGGGAAAGGGCCTGTGCCGGCCGGACGGGCTTCCCGAGCCCGTGGACGAGAACGACGAGCGGTACTTCGACAGAACACTGAATCAAAGATCTGGGCAAAAGATCGTCATGATCGAAAAGTACCTCTTCGAGGACGCGGGCAAATATGCGAAGGTACACGTCAACTTCGAAAACCCAGAGATACTCAAGTTCGGGGAGACAAAGGTACCTATATTACACATGAAAAATTTTTGTTCGCGTGGTCACGCTCACGGCTTAGGCTTTTGATTTTTATAATATTAAAGTAGGGTAGCATGATTAATTTTTATAGCGCTCCTGGTTTCTTGGGAGGCAATCCTCATCCCCTAGGCAGCCCGAGCCCCTCTGTGTTTAGTTTTTTTCCACGACCGCTTCATTGTCAGTCTGCTTCTTATCTTTCAGATCACGTACGACGAGTGGGGTCTCGGTATGCAGCTCGATGTGGTGGTCCCTACGGCGAATGCGCCAGCACCCTACAACGCGGATACAATTCATGACGCCATCACCTTTCGGTTTCTCGTGAAGGACCGGCCATTCCACGGCGCGATCGACCCCACCAAGGCAACTCACAAGGTGTCCAGTGACAAGACACGAATCGTGTTTAAGTTGCTCAAGCTCGTCGACGACCACTGGCCACAATTCCTCGAGAAAAAAATGAACCAGCACACAGGGTGGTCCTGAGTAAACAACTCTTGTCGCTGTGCGACTGCGACATTGAAAAAGCTTTTTCTTGCGGAGGTTCGTTCTTTTATTTTATCCCGCGACCACGAGGCATCAGGCATGCGCGGTCATCTTTCTCGCACTGCATGAACGAAACCAATGCCAAAGACCTGCTCCTGACGCAATGCTCTCCGCGTGAGCTGCATCTTCATGTTAAGTCTTTTATTCTGCTACGCTTCCTTGCAGCACCATCAACAGTAATACTCTACGACCGACGTGGACGTCGTGCACGTGGTCGGGGAGCGAGAACAACATTAACCAGGTCTGTTATCCCAAGTCTCAGATAGTGAAAGTTGTGAAGATCAATCGAGATAGACGATCATCTACTTGTTCCCAAGCGCAAGCATGCCAATCATGTTCATGGATGTTGAGAAAGTAAATAGCTTGTTGAACGTGCTGCATGTTCCCCTCCGGTTCTCGCTCTTGTTCCAGCTATCTCTCGTGCGTGAACATAAACTAACAAAATTTATTTAAAATCCTGCGTGTGGAATGTGGATCAATTCGCTTTTTTTAATGCCCCGGCCCGGCGACGTAGCTGCAGCAGCAGAACACTTTATGTAAAGGTACAACTACATAGCTCCTGTTGTGTTGCATGTATCTGTATGATTTCGAAGATATACTTCGTTGTTATTGATGACACCAGCAGCCAGCAGAAAGGTTTGCGTTTCTTTTAAAACGAAGTCGAAGATGCATTAGAGTTTTCCACGACGAATTCCAATTCACCATCTTCGCCAATAAGTAGGTTAGTATTTATTACCACGACGACGACGACGACGACGAAACTAGAATAAAAAGAACTGAACTGAAGGAGCCCTTACCTACGAGCATGGGCGGTTTCCGTTCTCCTCGGCGCCGTTCGCGGTCGCCCGACCGGCGTTATGGTCGGTCGCGTGGGCGCGATCGCCGCCAGAATTCCCGAGGAAGGGGAGGAAACGGGGGAAGCAATAATTATCCACCTCGCTCTCCGCACCACCATCGAGACCAACAACTGCGAGACCGAGACCATCATCGGAGCGGGCGCGAGGACCAGCATCGGGACCATCGCGGCGGTGGGATTGCAGAGGCCGCGGCGGGGCCCTACGGTATCTACCCGACGAGGCCGACCTCGTCCGTCACGAACGGCAACTCCCATTACCGCGGTGCCGCTCCGCCGCCCGGGCCTTCTGGAGCTCCTTCGACCCGGGCTGGGGGGCCTGGTGCCGCAGGGGATAATTCTTGGGATAACTTTCGTCCCCCGAGGCCAGCGAACTTCGTGCCGGGGTCGGTGCGCAAAATGGAAGACAACTACGACCCCAAGTACGCCCAGGGAAGGCCAAACTCGCTGCGGATGCTGGTTCCAGAATCGGCCTACAAACCGATCATCGGGGTGAAGGGAGCGAACGTAAAATCCATCGGCCAGCAATACGGCGTCTTCCTCAACGTCAGCGACAGACCTTTCGTCTCGCAAGAGAACTGCACAGACCACATCGTCTCCATCTCCACAAGGCTGCAGGTACCTAGGTAGTACTCTTGCTCCATATCGGCATCATGGTATTAAGTACAAGTACTTCGCTCGACTGATGAAGCTGTTCGCTCTTGTCTTGTCGATGGAGTGGTTGGCTTAATGTTAATGTTAATTTAGATAGTTGCTATATGAATATGCTTTAGCTTTGTTGAGTACAGTAGGTCCCCTCGGATTAGGAACCCTTCCGACGGAGGTTGTAATAAATTGTATTCAGCTTTTGTATAACATAGAACAAGCGGCCCCCGCTTCATCTAAGAAAAGAAAACAAGCGAAGAAATTCTCACAACAAACTCTGGACAGGCAGCAGGATACGTCCACGCGATTGATCAGTGTGCGGACGCCATGAAGGCGGTGATGGAGCTCGCGTTTCCGAGCCAGGCGGGGCAGGACCCGGAGACGCGCGTTTACAAGGTCATCCTGTTGATGCCACAACGGTTCATGGGCCTCGTCGTGGGACCGGGAGGTGCGCGGGTGAAATACATGCGGGCCGCATGGGAGCTGGGCATCGATACCTCCAACGCGGACGGAGTTCCCGCTGTCGGACAAGGATCCTCGCGTACTTTTTTTAGCTTGTTAATATTTCATCGCGACTACGACGAGGATGAGGAAGAGAAAGAGAAATTAAAACATAGGATACTGCTACTTTCCGCTACTCGTAGTAGTTGTACAACTACATCCACAGAAGTTGCCACCAGAGAAGTCCATACAGATACACAAAAAATGCCGATCGCAGGTGGTCTTCGCAGCGATTTCACGTACAAGCAATACGATGGCGAGCTGGTTTTGACCGGGCGGATGCGGAACATCATGGAGGTAGCGAACCTCCTGAACGACGTGCTGCAGGTCTACTACGACCACGTCCCCGATAATATGTCAGGACCACGTGGTAAATAGGGGATAGATGAAAGTGGGGGCGGGGGGAGGTTCGGGGATACAGCGTCGGGACGTGAGCCATTGGGAGGCCAGGGGAGGCTATGTAGCGGTGGAGGGCCACTCACCACAGGCCACGAGACAGGGTAGAATATGGGTGCTTGAAGCAGGGCAGAATATGGCGCCGCCCTAGGGTTGCGATTTATTTCCAGCTGCATGTTGGAGCTGCAGGGCTGTGGGCGCCAGTAGTCCTGCAGACCGCTGATCGCCGGTTTTCTGCTCCTACTGCCAGCCTTTTCCTAGTACAGCCAAAGGGATCCCCGAAGAGACCCCCCCAAAAAAATTCACTTACAACTTGCTTACTTACCACCTGGCCCCACCACAGAGAAGCCGCAGAAGGAGCTGCAGCAGCGGGACCAAATCAACGACAAAGCGAACCGCCTCAAGTTTGAGGCCTCCAGCGGCAAGGACGTACAAAAAACAAAAATCAACCGGGAGTTTTTCGATTGGGCTAAGCAGGCTCCTAAGGGTCCGCAGAATTGCAACAACTCTAACTGGAAGTCCGGCGGAACTGGTGGCGGAGCTGGTGTCAGCGGTGGATCTCGATACAACCTGTCGACCGTTGGGGAAGACGCCGCTGCTGCAGAACCAGGTCCTGAAGGTTCAAAGCCAGGCTCTGCTGCTTCTGCTGGTGCAGGAAGCGGCGCAGGTTCGGGGGCGGGGGCTTCTTCTAGTACCGACGAAGGCAAGGCTAAGACAGCGGGCCAGCTTCCAGGCCGCGGCGCAGATAATTCTGAAGTGGTGGACGGGGTGGAGGAAATCGAACCAAGCCCGTCTAGTGCGGATCCGGATGAGAATGGCAAAAACCTCGACGAGTCGCTGCCTTCCTCCACCGGCGCCCGGCCCAAGAAGATGCTAAACCGACCGCCGCCAAAGGGCGCCTCGTCCGATGAAGAAGAAGACGCCGCCGGAGCCGCGGGGAGGGCGATGAATGAAAATGAAAAACCGCCGAGCGCGAAGATGAACAAGAACGACAAGAAAACAACGACACTGAAGCGGAAAGCTAGCAACAACGACGATCAGGATCAGGATATTAACGACGATGAAGAAGAAGCTAAGCCAAGCGCGGAAGCGGATCCCAGCGATGCCGATGCAGCGCACCCACACGACCACGACGGAAGCAACGTATTCGCGCAGAACACGGGCAGCGGCGCCTCGAAAGAGGGCGGCACTGGATCCTGCACACCGGAATACAACAACACTACCTACGGCGAGGACCATAACCGCGACTCAGATGGCGCGAGCGCTGGCGGCGGAGCGCCGCGAGAAAAAAACAAGAACAAGCGCGCGAAGCGGTCTCGGAGTCGGTCGGACAGTCGATCGCCGGCCGCGGATGCGGACGCGGATGCAGATCTCCAAGAAGAACAGGAGGAGGAAAGCGTGCGGATCGCGCCGGCGGTGTCTACTTGTTCCGCGGGAAACCCATTCGCAGGTGACGCGATCGGATCTGTCATGATGGAGGATTTTGGAGACGAGCAAATCGGAGACGAAGAGCAGCTGGAAGACGCAGCGGAAAAGATGTCGAAAAATGGGGACGACGAAGGCGGCCGGTCTCCGGTACCTCCACCTCGGTCTCCGCGATGCACGGAAGATGACACCATGCCGCAACGCGTGGAGGACGAGGTACTCCAAATTATGGGTGTATCTGTCAGTATTGATGTCAATCAAGTACAAGTAAAAAAAGTCAATGTCATCAATCAAAATCAATCTTTCTCGCACTCCTCGGCCTCGTCGAGTCGTCGACATTTTCATCTTGAAGAGCGAGTACGAGTAGATGAACTACGACTGAAACTGAAAGTGAGAACCTTTATCATAACAGTCCGACGACAAGAAGAAGAAGCGGCCTGGCGAGGACGATGATCGCCGCGGAGGTGATCGTCGCAGTCGCGCCGGGCGTCGCGGCCGCCGTTCTTCGCGTGAGCGCTCGGGATTGAAGGCGGCTCCTGCTCCGCCTCCGCCCCTGTCTCGGTTCGAAACCGCGACTACTCCCCGCAGCCACGCGCCGTTGGCGCGAAAGCCGGGTCCCCCGCCGCGCGGGTGGAAGCAGACGAAGAATCCGACTCCGGTGTCCTTTCTCACCGACATGCCGCTGGGGGAGCAGAAGATTCGGAACGGCATGCTGCGACTTCCGGACGTGGTGAAGAACAAGTTCTATTTCGGCTCGACGTCTTTGCCGCGGGAGCATTTCCTGCACCCGGACGGGTTTTTCCTGACGGACTTGAACTACCGCATTCGCGACCTGGGGAAAGTGGAATACGTGCGAACCGACGACTACAAGGTGGAGGTGAAGGCGACGGAAGGGATTCTGCCCTACGTGCTGGCGCAGCTGCTGGAACGCTTCCGGCTGGTGCTGTCGTGAAGCATTCCAGCAGCTGCTGGAGCGTTCCGCTTCCGGCTTGAGTGACCGAAGCAGGACCCAGAGGACGGACCGATGAGCGACGCGAAAAGCGAGAATTTAAACTTCTGCATGTAGTTGATTAAATTGAAGGAACACGTCGTGACCTCCTAGTTTTTTAGAAGGTCTACTTTCTGAAGATGGGTCGGGTCTTTAGCTCTACCGTACGATCGTCCTCCCTTTCTCGCGATATGGATATGGAGTTCGAGTTTGGTGCCCGTGTCTTGTCGTGGTAGCTGCAGATGATTTGCTAACCATCGAGCCGCGGCGGAAATGTACTTTAGACCGCCGTGGACACGCACCTGCTGAGAACCATTGTCTTCTTACACCTAACGAAAACGATAAATGGCAATCGAAACGCAACGACGCGCATCAAGAAGGCGCTGCCAGGCTTATATGTTAGAGCTGAAGAAGCCGGAGCCAGGATGAGAACGAAAACTACTCTTCTTGATGACGAGGAAAAGCAAAAGCTTGAGTTGTACTCTTACGAGGAAGAACACTGTGATAGTTGGCCTTGCTTCGGGACTCTGTATTTTTTTTTTCGGCGAAGTGGCATTCTGCTCTGTTCCTGTTGGTTCCAAAAATAATCGTGCGAGCCTGTGATGACGACACTGACTCTGACAGGCTCAACCGCAGAAACGGTCTGTCTTTATACTTGTTCTTCGTGAGGATGCCGTCTTCGTGCAAGAGCACGCGCAAAAAAAAGTAACTTCCCCGCGAATTCAGCTTAAGTATAAAGAAAAAAAGAGTAAGAATTTCTAGAAGTGCTGCTATTCCTGGCGCGGGTCTCGGTTACTGAACTGATTTCCAGTATAATAAAAAGCACGAGGACGCGGACCACACCATCCGTTGCTGGAAGAGAAAGAACAAACGTGAACGGGGTAAATCGAAGGCGGGATGATTACAAGAACAACAAAAAGAGAAAGACCATGACGAACTATAAAAAGCAGGCGAAGATGGTCATTCTGATCAGAAATCTTCAATTCGCGACGGACGCGTGATCTACTAGACTTCAGAGCACGGCCGCCATGGCCACTTCCGCTTTGTCTCAGTAAGTACTTGAAGAAAAAGAAGAAGAACTCGCTCCTGCATGATCATGATGGATCAAAATATATTTCGTGATGTCTCTGTTCTATATTATAAAGTGAGTCTGTAGTATAAAGTGAGTCTGTAGTCGTAGTGTTTAGTGTATGCACATGCTCATGCAGGGTAAGTAGAAAGTGGAGCCCCAGTATTAAAACCCCCTTGATCATGCGAAACCGAATGTAACCGCTCGCCACATACAGCAGGCGCACATACACTTGGGCACAAGGACAAGCACAGCCACAACGAGCATTACTTAGAAGTAGAAGGACGTACAGCAGAAAAGCGTCTTCGCTTCGCTGGTGGAAAAAATTTCGTCTCTAAAAATAAATACCCAGCAAGCTACATCTGAATGTTCTACTCGCGCCAGCGCACCATTGTTTCTTTGCTCCCGGTCCGCTACGCCGCCGCAAAGAATGACATCCCCATCTGAGCACAGCCTGGGCCTCGCCGCTTCCCCGGTCAAATCGGCCGCCTTTGCCGTGAAAGTTCCGGACAAACAGTTCGGATTCCGCTTGCGCGCAACCCGCGACTTTGAGGTTGGCGAAGTTGTCCTGCGCGAGGCGCCCCTGATTCTCGGAGTGCACTGGCCGACGCACTGTGTGGGGTGTGGAAAGGACGTTTCATCTGCTGCGAGAAGTGACATTGATGTGGCCGAGGAGCCGTGCGGCGGTTGCGAGCACGCGCGTTTCTGTTCTAGCGAATGTGCGTACGAGAACGAGGACGAAACCCATGCCTTCGAGTGCGCCTACTGGTCGGCGATGAACGACTCGCCGGTGTCGGCCGAGGAATGTCTACTCATCCGCACCCTCGGCCTGAAAGATCCGCAGAAAATCCAGAAGTTTCTGTCCCAGGAGGCGCACGGACTTGAGGCGATAGACCCGCCACCTCCGCTCCCGGCAGGACGACCAAGAAGAGGTGACCGATGGAGCGCCAAGGGCAGCGACGCCAAAGAAGATGGAGAAGAACTTGAACTAGGTCCACCTGCAGCTGGAGCTGGTGTCGGAGGTGGCGTGGTGCATCCTGACGAGATTCTGACTCCTGCGCGACGGACGTATTTGCGGGAGGTGGTCGCGGCCGGCTTGCAACGAGCCGGCCTGGCGCGGCAGGTTTTGCAGCACTGGAGTTTCGGGGAGTCGCAGTCGATCGCGGCGTGCATTCTCGCCGTCTGGTCGCGGCTCCACATCAACCACTTCTGTAGGAAAGGGGTTGCTGGTCGTGCAGCAGCTAATTGGGGCGGAACGGGAAATACGTATAAAAAGTAGTATTGACTGTAAGTATTAAGCAACATCAAGCAATAGCAATGGCCAATGTAGTGTAGCGGGTTATTTGGAGCGATGGCGAAGCACCCTCGCGTTTATACGTGACAGCCACAGCTACACTTCATCTAGAATTCTCCTTGTGTGAAAGAAACCTTCGTCCCGTGGGCGCGGATTCAGGTTCTTTCGTGGGCAAATCTAAAGTATCTGACGCGAATACGGCCAGGGCCGCCGCATTTCGCTATAATAGCAGTAGTAGTTGACGTTCTTGACCTGTTAGCAGGAGCGACCCCTTTCATATTCTGCGTGTCGGGCCACAAAAGGGTGGGCGACACGGTCGCTGGCGTGTTCGTGGACATGGCGTTACTGGAACACAGCTGTCGCCCGAACTGCGACCGCGTCTTCCTGGGGACGGAAGAAGAAGGAGCTGCAGCAGGTGGAAGCTGCACCCCGAGCCCCAGGGGCACCACGACGCGGTCTGCGTCGACTTTTACTCATCCGTTTGGCACGGCCGAGGTGCGCGCTATAACCCCGATTAAGAAGGGGGAGTTCCTGAGCCACAGCTACTATCCGGCGAACTGGCCGACGCTGGAGCGCTGGCAGCGGCTGCGGGTCGGAAAATGCATCACGAGATGCGGCTGCGCGAAGTGCAGGGAGACATTCTACTTTGCGGGCGGTCGCCCCGATGATGCGTCGAATAATTGCCAAACCGACCTTCAGAAAGCAACACTTGGAATACACTACAAGTTGACGGCGCTGCAGCAGCAAGCCATGGCCGACGAATTGACGACTTCTTCGGCCGGGGATGCGACTTCATCTGTGTGGATGGTCTTGTCCGATCAAATTCGGGTCTTGCTAGAGAAAGAATTTCTGCCCGCCTTCGCTGCAACGACAAAGAACAAAAAGGACGGGATCGCCGAACAAGCCATATGCACGAGAACCACGAGGACGACGCCGAACGATGCCGTGGGTGGCGTGCTTTCTGAGAAAGACGTGGCCCTGCTCAAATACTTTCGGATATTCGCGGTCCGTGGTGTTGATGGTGCGGCCAACTACCATCAAGATCAAGAAGAAGAAGAGACGTGTCTGCTAGACGGCGCAGAAGCGGCTGGTAGTACCGGAGAGGGAATGCGAATGTCGACGGACGTCGACCACGACCGCTCATTGAATTTCAGCGAACACGAGCAGATGGCTCGGCTCTGCTGCACGGAGCTGCTTGTCCCCCTGTACGCACTTATCGCGCGCGTCGTGTCCGCAATTGTCGGCAGCTGTGTCGAGGAGGCGGTATTAGGCTCGAGAAAAGACCCAGAAACACACGTCGAGGACCAACACGCCACGAGCACGAACTGGTGCAATCTCTCGTCGCTGCGTGACCACGCCGATTTCCTCCGCAAGCTCACAACAAGAGCGCTGGAAATCTCCGATCTGCCTTCACACCACTTGATCCGGGCACACTTGAGAGCGCTTCGCGCCAACGCACATCTGATTGGATTAGCGGTCCGGACAAAAATCGCACGGAATGAATGCGATGACGGTGGGGGCGATAATTTCTTGACGAGTGTCGGAAATCTGTCTTTCGCAACATACGTGGCAGACGCCGCGTTTGCAGAAAAAGTGTACTCCATCTACAACTACCCAAGCGACAAAACGAACGACAACGACGAAAGCGATGATGACGATAATTGAAGCCAGAAGTGGCAGTGTTGCTGCTTTTGAATTTTCACTTTCACAGAATGGATATCAGAACGAACAAGAGTAACAGCATGAGGAAGTGCACAGACACTGATCCTGATTTTGGATCTGATGCTGTTGCTGATCATGTCTCGCAATAAAATTTCCGCGCAGAAGCAGCTACGCCTTCAACATCAAAATGAAAATCTTGGTCGTGCTTAATAATATCCGGGAGAGCATCAAGTAGAAGGTGAAGGAGGTAGACGTAGAAAAGCCCAGTATTACCACTGGTCCAGGTGGGAGGTACTAATAAATCGACTTACTTTCATGCCTAGCCCTTTGTATATTTGGTCTCCCAATGTTGAGTTGCCCGCTGTTGGTTCAATTTGAGTAGTTCGTCGCCGGTGGCGTACTCGTACTCGTTCGCATCACTTCGCCGGTGAGCTTATGATAGAGCTTGAGAGACCGCGAGGAGCTGGCGCAGGCGCTTCGTGCTGATAATAACGTCTGGGGACAGAAGTAGCGGGGTCAATTCTTCGCTGCAGCACGCGCATACCGATACCCGTGCTGTCGTGGCGATTTCCCGTGTCGTGGATCTGGATCGGCGTCGGCGACGAGTCCTTCTGCTTTATAGCGAGTTACTTCTTTGTAGTCAACAAGATCAAGGGCCGCGTCTTCGTCTATCTCTATCATTATCGTCGTTCGTGGTCTACAACTTCTAGTACCGTGCTTTCGTTATTGTGGGAGGGATCCAGTTCCAGTCTCGGCGTCGGCGCTGAAATCGTGAAGGTTGGCAGGTCGCGGAGCTTGAGCGTTCTATTTGTACGTAGTTGTTTGACTCAAAAATACTGAAGAAGTTCGCGCTGTTGTGCGGAAGTAGGGCGGCAGCGGCTGGCCCGTAGTGATAGTAGTTGTCAAAAGCAAGATGAAAGTAGTGCCGTCTTCTACTCCGCATCATCCGCGCAGTCTGTTTTCAATTTCTGAAAACAACGAGCGCCGGCGTGGTCTGTCTGTCTCCGAGCGTGCTCGGCCTCGGGACATGCTGCACAACTACGAGCGCGACGAGCAGGCTTGGCGGGAGGGGAGCCACAATGCTGTGGCAGAGCAAAGCCCCGTTGGACCAGCCGCGCAACGGTTCCGAGATGACGCACCAACGAAAGTGCTCATCGACATCAGACGAGACGACAGTATCAACAACGTCGACAGCGCGGATTCAGACACCCCGCTACAACAGCACGAACAAGGCAGCCTGAAGTTGAAGCAGAAGTCGACACGCAGAGCAGAATCCTCGTCCGGTGCCTCATCTTCTTCAGGAAGATCGTCGAAGCTGCGGCCAAGATCTCTATCGAGGCCGCGAGGGAGGCGACTGAGAATTCAGAACTCCTGTTGGGCAACGGTCTGCTTGCCCGTCTCGATGGTTCTCCTGGTGGTGCTCATCCCGCTGGCGCACTTCGTCGCGTTCTTGATTCTGGACGTATTCGTCGGCGCGTTGCTGCTCGTGCTGGTTATTCTTCTCGGTTTCTGCCTCCGCACGTGCATGCGGAGGGGTGGAGGTCGTCGTGCTGGTGGCAAAGTATCGAGAAGCGCGACGGCGTCTCCGCCTCCTCCGTTAGACAGTGAGGACAGCCCACCTCCAGCAGGAGCAGCTTCCGGTCCTAGTGAAAATTCAAAGGAGCACAGTGAGCTCGTAGACGACAGCGCGCCAACGCCTCCGCCTGCTTCGAAACAGAGGAACAGGAAAGCGCGGAGCTCATTCGGACGAACATCGAGATTGAGACCGCCGATGATCACCAACAACACCAGCGCGATCACGGCGGACGGAAATGAGCTCCTTCGGAGTTTGCGTTTGTGGGAGGATGGGAGGCGCATGTTGACTGGCGGTGCAGATAATGTTGAGTTCGGTCCTCGCTCTTGCACCGAGGCGCCTTTTTCTCGCGCAGACGTGCTCATCGCAAGGATGCTTTCGACAGCGCAAGATGACCACGACGCGGGCACTGAAGCTGACGCTGAGATTAGTGAAGAAGAAGATGACGAGAAAACAGTAGATGAAAGGCCACCGACGTGCCCGTCGCCAGAACCAAGAGGAAAACGCGCACAAAACCTGAAAGAGGAGAAGGAGGTCACCGAAAGCGAAGACCACGTCTCAGCCATTGCCTCCAGTCCCGTCATAGACCTTGCGGGCACAGACGTACTCTAGACCTATCGCGGACGTGGTCGTATGCGTATCTAACAAGCAAACTAAACTGTAAATCCACTCACCGCTCATGTTGCCTCGTTGAGGTGGTCCTCGAGTATAGCACTAAGGAATAAGATCGTATGTTTGTCTTTGTTTTCTTCAGGCAAGAGTCACGCGCCGACGCGCCTCGTCCAAGCTCGATCCCGACGACGAGGACGGCCCCCGCTTACACGTCCTCCCCGTGGACTCACCGCAAAGAACCCGGACCACGACCGAAGAGCCCCGACACGACCCGCCGGCGGATGGCGTCGGCAGAGCGAGCCCAGCGCCAACAGCATCAAACCGCGGCCAACTACTGTTGCCAGACCGAGGAGCAGGAGCATTAGCAGGGACGAGGGGCAGCGGCAGGGGCTCGATCTCCAGCACCCGTCGTGGAAGTTGTAGAGGCACCGCGTTCTACTATCATGCAGACGGCGACCGTCGAATAACCCAACACGCTGTATCTCTTCACGCGACCACGCGGTCAGCATCGTCGCGAGAAGCCTGTCGCGGCGTGGACGACGAGCGCAGAAGTACCGCCATCCTCGGCGCGGGGGACGAAGATCAAGAATTCTGCCACTGCATTCAATGCGTGCTACACCGTCTGGACACCGCGCGCGCGAGCTATTTGACGATGAAAACGCGTGTCGCCGTCGAACGCCTCGCGCGTGGATTCTACACTGGCAGACTGTTTGCTCCGAGACCTCCGCCCGCTGCGCGCCTGGTTTGCACTACTACGTCGGCGAGAAAAGAAGTCGAAGAGCTCGCTTCCGTTGACGCGGGCGGCGCGGCGGACATCGTAAAGGCAGATGTCGACGCTCCTTTGGAAAGCGCTGTCGAGAGCACGCACACGTCGCCGACCGAGCTTCACCCACCTGTTTCCTCCAATAGTCGTGTCCGTCGCGACGATCACGAAGCGCAAGCTTTGGTTCTTCCGATAGGGACCACAGGAACAGAATTTGCGCTCGCGTCATCTTCGTCCGTCGTGCTGGCTGACGAGGTCCCTGTGTATTACGCTCCACGGTTCTACGCCGGAAAGCTGCATGTGCCATCGCTGGTGAGCCGCTGCGACGCACCCAAAAGCTGGACGCACGACTATCTGCGGCGCTTTTTGTACACGCTGATATCGTCGCTACTCCTGCCCGCGCAGTCACCGGACAGCAAGTTTCTGGCCGGTCTGCGCATCTTCACAGACATGGCGATTCCGGGGTTCCTGTTTCCCTACCGCTCAAAACTCCAGAAAGCGCGGTTTTGGCTGGCGTGCGAAGACCGGGCTTGTTTCGGGGAAGCTGGCGGACAAGCTGACGGTGATGACCGCGCCCTTATCTTGCCGAAAACAGCGTACCGATGGGACCGCGTGCAGGACGGAGTATCAAAAGTCTTCGGAGAGAGCATCAGGGACGAAAGAACAAGCAACAAAAGCCACTTGAAGCCGGGAGGACCACGCGGCCCGTTGCAAGAGATAAAATCGACGTACTCCGCCTGCGCCTACCAGCCGCCGATTCTCGCGCACTACTGGTTGTACCCGAAAGAGGATGGTGCGCGGGGCCGGGGAAGAAGTAGAAACGCGATGCAGAGCAGATCACGGTCGCGATCGTCGAGTTCGGCATCGTCTTCATCTTCGCTTGGCGACGACAACGCGGTAGATGTAGAACATCAGGAAGTGACGCAACATGGAGATGATGAAGAAGGCTTCGAAGGCGATCGAGCCGACTACCACTTCGTGAACGCGCGCGAGCGACTCCGCAAGGACCTCGACCCAGCTTCTCTAAAGAAACGAGCGATCTCGCGGGCGAGGCGTGTGCTCGGCAAAACCGACGAGGAAATACGAAACACGCGAGTGCTGCTCCATTTCCACGGCGGCGCCTTTTTCAGTGTGCAAGCCGACGCGAGCATGGCATGCGTGGCCGCTTGGGTGATGTGGAACTGCCAGCGCAAAATGAATCAGAAGACGAAGGAGCCGCCAGATGCAGATGCAAAAGTGCCGGCGCGGCCACGGATTGTTACCCTGCTGGCTGAGTACCGACGATCGCCGGAATGGGACGTCGAGTGCGCCCACCAGGACGCGTTGTCCTTGTACAGCTTTTTCGTGAACGACCTGGGTGTGCCGACGCAAAACATTGCCGTTTTGGGCGACTCCGCGGGGGGCCAAATCGCGCTGCAGTTGATGCTGCGACTCGGACTGCTCGATGATGTCGGAGGACGAGGACAGGAGGAGGACTCAAGGAGCCCGCCTCGAGGAGCAGATCAGAACGCCGCCACGGAAGAGCAACACTTCGTCGCCATCTCCGTACCACCGCCGGGATCATCGCGGCGCCTAGACAGCGATCCCGAACCAAAGCAAGAACGTGAACGAGTTCAACAAGAAGAACGGCTTCGGGACAGCAGCCTTCGCCTCGCGAGGAGCAAAACCCTCCATCTCCGCGGGCGGCACGGGCCACCTGGTTGCGGCGTGCTGTTGTCGCCTTGGTGTGATCTGTCCGCAAGTATCGACTCTCACGCCAGCTTCGACGCGAATCGACGCACCGACATTGTTCACGCCGAGACCTATAACTTTGTCGGCAGCGTGATCCCAAAAAATAGCGGCCGCGACAGCAGGGACCCCGTCGTGAGCGGCATAACAGCGCTGCGGGACCTGGTGCATCAAAAGCAGGGTCAAGCTGAAAACCGAGACCTCCGACAGCTGCATGCTAGTTGTAAAAATCGTTGCCGCGTCCTGATTCACTCCGGGGAGGTCGAGTGCCTCCGGGACGTGCATATCGAGCTCGCGCAATTGATGGGAGCAAAGCTGAGCCACCGCGCAGAGACGAGGCTGGAAGTGTTCCACGACCTGTCGCACGTGGGCCATATCTTCTACCCGAGCCATCCGATGGGCCGGGTCGCGCTGCAAAACATTGTGAACTGGATACTCGACACGCCGATGGCGAGCGACTGATTTACTTTCACTAAATTCTGCGAAGCAAGAAAATTGGAATTCCGCGTGGTTTTTTTGACATACTACCCTAACGGAGAGTATACTTTCTTAGAAAGATTGACAGGCGACAACGACATAATTCACTGAGTCATCGTCCCCTGTTCTTTCTTCTGAATTCATCCCCCTTTGTCCGGCAACTAGCGAGAAACAGGCTGACGCAGAGGCAGATCCATCCACACTTTACTGATTCATTGTATCGAACGCGCACAAAACGCACGCTTGATTCAGAGCTGCGCTAATACCTTTGACGCGCCTTCATATGTTGGACGTATGCCAGTGCAGGTTTCTGCTCTTCATGTCTTCATGCAGCTACAGTAGTGCCGCAGCCGCTGCTACGGAAATAACGAACAGCATGACTACTCATCACGCCCACGCGCATTAGCATTACACACCTACTGTACTAGGCATCGTACTACAGATACATGAACATGACTGAGTTCTTTTGTAGCTCACCGTTGGCCGCATACAGACGCTCACGAGTGCGCTGCACGTGCACGACCTTCGATGGAACAATGAATTGTTTCACCATGACAAGTACAACCAGCAGGAGTACGAAGACCACGTCGAAAACAAGAATCCAAGTCCTGTTGAGGAGCTAAGTTTTTTACGTAAACTCAGCGTCTACACGTACACTGAGGCGACAAATGCCGCCAGGAGAGTTCGTCTCAGCCTCGTCCGGAGGCCATCACGATGCCGACGCGGCCTTGGCCATGGCCGCCTCGCGAGATATTGATTTAGCGAGTCGGAGGACGAGCAAGCAAACAGAAAGAGGGAGCGTCAACGAGAAGCAATCAAATCGCTGACGGAAAGAGGAAGTAGACGACACAGAATGCAACGTCTTGCTGCATTGATTCGGAAAGAGAACAATGAGAATGTGACGTATGATGTACTCAAAGCCAAATGCTGCAGGAGTCTTCAGCTTCTCGTCCTTCTACCTTCCTAGTTCTAGGATTGAAGTTGTGCTGCCTGATCTTGATGTCGTTGTGAAGATTGTGAGGGCACCATGCTGGGCGAGGAATTTCGAGCAGCCGCAGATATCGCGGAGCTGCTCGCGCCTGCCGATGGCGTGACTCAACCGCTGCATTCCCAAATCCCCGGCGCCCGAGTGTCGGCACCCGCGGCCTCAAGCAGACTGGCGCTACTAAAGCGAAAGCACCCCCGGTTGTCCAAAATGGGCACTGAGGTAACTAGCTAGAAGCCTTGCTTGTTTGCTATTGCTACAACTCGTCTTCACGTACTACTTTCTTTCATTTTTTTGTTGTACTTGCGGTTAAGTAGCACAGAACCTGTGATTTTCTTGCAATCTAGTACGATAATGTTGTACTTGTGGTCAAGTAGGAAAGTGCCATATGTGTGTTGTGTCCAGCACTTCTGTAGGTCTGTTGCTGCTGCAGCTTCTCGCTTCTCTGGTGCTACTTACTTTTCCTTTCCGTGGCTCGTCACCGTCAGGTCACAGGTCGTCGCGTGCGTTTTGAAGGTTTTGGTTAGCCCCGAGTAGAGACACAGACACTTGCGCACCGTCGGCCGTCGTTGTCGACTCACGCTGAGCACATTAGAACCGCAGCACCGCAATTGTTAGCGTTCTGCTACCGCTGCATAAGCATACTGTTCTACTAGTTTTTCTGCACATCCATTCGCATCACCATCTATCACAGGCGCGCGCCACCTGGGCGCCGGGGTCGGCGATCGCTTCTGCAGGGGAGGCTATCGGCACCAGTTCCGGCTCACCGGTGGAGAATTTCACCCAGGCGCATGCAGCACCAACCACAGTGACACCAGCAACAGTCGCCGCTGCAGGGGAGGAGCCGCCGATAGCTGCGACCGCGCCGCCGGGTCCAGTTCCACCAGTTTCATCTTCAGAGCTTGCGGGGCCACCTCAAGTCATTCCACCGCGCAGCACCAGCACCAACAACAGCAAGGACTCGACCTCGCTGCGGATCCACAATGCTGTGAACCAGTTCAACACGCGGCAGCGGTCCGTCACCGTCGGGCACGCCATCATTCGCAACCAGGTCAGGTCCCGCGTGGACAGTGGCATCATCGTTATGACCGGACCAGCTGGTAAGTGGGAAGTGGTAAGAAAGTACTTCGTGATGGGTCTCCTTTAGTGGCGGACTGCACGACGTTTGGAGCATGCGCCAGAAAGGATCAAGCAGGACAGACTCGTAATGAGGG
>RXOD01004319.1:0-24155 GCA_005223375.1 Amoebophrya sp. AT5.2
CCGCCGCTGCCGGCGCTCCTGAGTGCTGGGCGGAGTAGTTCTCTGCTCCGTGAGGGTGGTCCGCTTTCGGGTTCGTCTTTTCACCTTCATCTGCGGCGCCGGCGGTAGTTGTTCCCGGACCCGCATCCTGACCCTGAGAGACCTCTAACCCTGGCGCGAGAAACCGCGCGTCTTGCCACCATAGAGTGAACTTCACCGTTACGAACAGCCTCTCCTTCCCGTCTACCGGCCGCACCTCCCAGTTCGCGAAGAAGCACTCCACGCGCACTTGGACCGGGCCGCCGGCGCTCGGCTCGGGTCGCTTGCTCCAATCGACAAAGCGGAGCCGCAGCGGTACCTTGCTGTCGTAAAGGGCCTGGGATCCATCCTGGGTACCGGATCCGCCGCCCCCCGCGTCGGAGCCGAATTGAAGGGACGACAAGCGGTCGATGTCATTGCTTGCCTGCACGCGGTCACGATCCGCGTGATCTTCATCGGGGAGGTCGTATTCTCGGAACCTTTCCTCGTCCTCCTCCCTGGCAGGCGCGACTTTTTTGCCTGCGGAGGCGGACATGTTTCCTTGCTGGGCTCGCTGCTTTGCAAGGTAGAGAGGCCAAAGCCAATATAAGAGCAATCACATTTAGCAAAGAAGATGATAGACCACAGCCAAGGCGCGCTGCAGGAGCGAGGCCGAAGTAGGTGACAGTGGGTGCTGAGACTGAAGAGAACCTTCCAAACAAAACGCGAAGGGAGCTGGCGCAACCACAAAATGCATCCTCTCCGTAGCCGTATCCTAGCTGCGGTCGTGCAAATGCAAGTCAGACAAGTGCAACTCAAAGTATAAAGGTACCTAAAGCTACAGCTACAGCAAATACTCATAGCTACCGCTGGCTGAGGCTTTTTTGCGAGGCGAGTGAACATCAGACTCTTACTTTTAACAAACTGTATGAAAAGAAGCTGAAGCACGTTCTTCCTTCCGTCCGCTTAACAAAGCCGCACTACGGCGGCTGTTGCCTGTAGCTTCTGACATGTTCACCAGTTCACCCTCACTTCGTGTTTGTCAAGCGCCAGGGCACGACTGGTGCCGCGCTATCGCATGCGTTTCGGGTTTTTGAAGGCCTCGGCAATGGACCTCTTTGGAGGCCAGGATCCCCCGTACATGACGGGAGCGCAGTAGCGCGAGAAAAGAATAAAATTGCTGGATAAAATTGTTGATGATCCACGTCCAATCTCACGGTTACGACGACGTCAGCGCCACCGCTATTTCAAGCGTTCCTTTCTTTTTCTTCCGCTTCGCCACAGAATTCCCGAGATCGATCTTCCTCCCGCCAAACGTGAACTCTTCTGCATCCTCCCCGCTGGCACCGAGGCGTATCAACTCATCTGATATCTCAATGTCCAGTTCCGTGTCGGCCCCTATGCCCTCAAAAAACAACCGGTTGCTTGCTTTCTCGAAAGTCACTGCTGCAGCCCAAGACGGCGGCAGAAGCTGTGCTTGCGGGTCTGTCAGGGCGCAGAGGTCGATGGCTGCGCTTTGATCAGTTTCACTCCCTGATACGGCGCCAGGTGCAGGTGGCTGGCGCGACCCGTCTTGCTTTTCGCCTTCTTCGCGGGAGGTTTTAAGGGATGCGTCCTCGGCGCTACTTGATGAGCTGCTGGTGTTCAGCGTGCTGCCTGCTTGCTCTTGCTGCTTTCCTGCGCCCTTTTGTCCAACGGCCGAGGCATCTGCTTGCTTGCTCTTTTTCGCGCTCGCCGGAGCCTTCGCCGATGTTGATGATGAAGCTGACGAGTTCTTCGCAGCCGACGGGCGGTTAATCGTTTTCTCGTCCACTACGTCTGCCGCGGTAGGCAGTTTGCTCAGCGGGTTCAAGTATGTGTCTTGCGGAGTGGGGAGGGACTTCGCCCGCGCATCGAATTCCTCCAACGTCGGTAGCGGCTTGCTCGATGGCGCAGGCACGAGGAGATGCTTATGCCTGTAATTTCATTCAATCATTGATAATTGTCATTGTGGTCGAACGTCTTCCCACCTTCGGGATTCTTTATTGCGATAACCAAACGACGCGATCAAACATCGTCGAGCGCACTCTCAGATAGCCAGTGACAGTGAGAGTCGTGAGGCAAGTGAATAAACAAGTTGTAAGTTGTATGAGTGCATTTTTTATGAAAGTACTTATTCGGCGCGTCCCGGAGAAGGTCTTCGCCCCACCGCTTGATGCTGCGGTCTTTCATGAAGAGCAGGAAGGAGTACTTCTTCTTCAGCATTTTCGCAACCGTGTCTTCCGCGTTGATCGCATTTCTCAGTGGGGAGAGCACGAGGCGGTACTCCTTGTCGTTCGACATCGGCCGCATGCGGAAGTAGAGACACTCCGAATCAGGGCAGCTCCCTGTTTGTGATTTTTGCGAAAAATTTTTGTACGGAATCACATATCTTCATCAATGGACATCGACTTCAACGAGCAAGAATCATGATCAACAGCCACCACGCTTCCGTGGGTTCGTTTGTCAGAGTCAGATCAGCCAATCGATAAAATCACTCTTACCGGAAGATTCACTTTCACGACTTACTACAGAAGGAGTATAGGAAGAAAGCGTGTCCAAGGCGATTACATTTCACTTGTTCCGCCTTCTCGATGTCGTCTGGTAGCTTCAGGTAGAGGGCGACGGTTCCATTTTGCGCCGAGCTATCCCAGGAATAGGAAGACTGGTCCATGGCAACTATCTTCACTTTTTCCATGCTGTCCCATGTGAGGGGCGACTTGTTATGCTCCGCAATCTTCTTCTGGACGTCGCGCGGGACGGCAGCGGAAGCCTTCGTTGGTGAATAAGGAGTTGCTAGATGATCCTCCCACAAATTGTGGCCAGGTGATTCGAGTGCATGGATGGGAGTTTCACTAAGTTCCGAGCTTTGCTTCATCAACTTCAAGATCGTACACCTAGGTAGTAAGTACCTTTTTCCCACCGTCCGTGAGGAGGTTTATGCTCATTTCGTAGTGCATTTTGCACTCCTGCTCCCGCTTCAGGTCGTGGTACAGCTTGCACAGCAGTTTGTGGATCTGGGCGGTGAACTCCACCGCCGTGTATTCGAAGTGAAACCCCTCCCCGCCCGCCTCGAACAGCCGCTTCGGCGGGTCGTAGTTCTCGTCGGACGTCGCGGAGCCGTTTCCAGCTCCACCAGCCCCCGGTATGTAGCCGAGCAGGTCCACCAGTATTTTTTCCGCCTCTTCGTACTGTTTCTGCCGTATCAGCAGCTTTCCCATCTGCTGGAAGATGGCGCACTTCTCCCATTTCTTCCGCCGCAACACCGAGGGCTGCTGTTCCTGCTCCATCTCTTCCTCGATCAGCATCAGCACGCGACGGTAGGCCGTGATCGCCTTGCCCTGCAGGTGGGGCTTCTCCTGGAGCGCCATGGCCAGCATGGTGAACCCCGCAGCGACATTGACGTCGCCCTGCGACTCGAGCAGCTGCTCGTAGTGCACGAACGACTGCACCCCATCCGGATCGTCCGCACTCAGCGTGCTCTCGAACAGCTGCGTCAGACGCTCGTAACCGACAGCCATTGTCCGACGGTATTGCCCGATTGCTTGGGTGGAAAAACGATAGCTTGGAGTTGGACTGCGCTGGTGCGGGGCGGATACAAAACTGAAGGCTTAATATAATTTATGTTGAGGCTCGAAAAAAATCTTAGCTTTATTTGCTGCGTCTACCACCTCTAGCTTCACCTCCTCTCGAACTCGTAGTCGTACGCGACTTGAAGTGCTAGAAAGATCAACTTCTTGTTCTTCTACTGCCCATATGTATCTATGATATTGTGCTAAGTTTCGAAGACAACCATGTCTAGCTGCGGTGGAATTTTCGCATCCGCAAAGCAAAATTTTTTGTGACGAATGAACGCTCTCCATGTTCTTTGCCACAACAGTATCATGATTTTGCGCTCCAACTACATTCGATCAAAAATGCCTCTACGTCTACTCCAATATCTCGTCGTAGAAGAAAGCGGTAGAACTGCAGCATTTACTTTTACTCACTTTCGCTCACAGCTGAAAGAGTAAGCAAACGATCGATCAAACTCGGAGCCAGTCGTGGGAGCTTTCTTCACCTCGCCAAGCAATGCCAACAGCTGCAGGCTCTACGGATTAATGCGGCGCCTGTGGAAAGAAGTGGACCTCCTGCGTTGCCGCGTAGAGAAAATTATGAACCATCGTTGTTTTTGTTCAGATTCCGTGATAGAAGCAGACTGAATAATGAGAGGGTTGCAAGTCGTGGTCAAAACGCAAGAGCAGACGGCGCCTCTTGCTCTTGTTTCGGTTTAGAAATCTTGATCTTCGGTTTTGCTAGTAGCGGTGCTGTGAAGGCAGAGGCACTCACTGCAGGAGCTTCGCAATCCAAGCTTCTGACTCAGACGCCGGGTTGCAATTTCACTGCACACATGTTGAGCATCGCGCCGCGCAGGCAGCGCATCGCCGATCGTCTTCTGCTCTTTGTCAACGTCATTGAAGACTCGTCATCTTCAACCAATTTCAACATTGCAGCACTACGTAGACATAAGTGCCTTGGTACTAGTCTACTACTTTAAGTCGCAAGGAGCTCGCTGACGCTGTTCAGTTTCCGTGGGTCTACTAGTCGCTGTATTCCATCTCGCTCCCGCTGGCTTCTTTCAGGACCTCAAGCCTCTTCTTCTGCAGCATCTTTTTCTCGGAGTCCCGTTTCTTGTCCCCGCTCCACGTGAAGTTCCGGCCGCCCCCGTCGATCCCCGTCGCAAACACCTGCACCCGTCTGAGGAACTGCGCCAGCTCTACGAACGGCTGGATCGCGTTTTTGGTGAGAAAAGGCGAGTCGAGCTCGACGGTCAACACGCTTCCCTGTAGCATCTCGGCCAGGGCCTTGGCTCCAACGTCTGTGAGCTGATGCGCCTTTGCGTGAAAGGTCAGCAGGTTGGGTAGGAATGCGCCGCTGCACGCGACGTCCTCCGACGTGCCGCGCGCGCCTTGGCCAGCGTCGTCCTCCTGGTCCTCGAAGCTTAGTTCGTCTTCCTCGCGACACCGTCGGGCCCCGGCGTCGCCGCCTGCCTCTTCACAAAAACTACTTGAAGACGTTTCTCTCAACACAACTTCCGGACCAACCACACGAGGACGAGGATCTGCTTCGCCGCCCGAGGCAGCTCCTCCTGCCGCGCTCTCCTGCTCACGTGCGCCACCCCACGTCCCCCGGCACCAACGAAGCAGCGTGTCGTCCGCGAGATTCACGTCCTCCAACTGCAGCTGCTCCAGCAGGCTTCGGTTGCGCAGAATCCGTTCCAAATCGTTGTCGAAGAAGGCGCACCGGACGCGCAGCCCCTTCAGCAGCGGGAACCCCTTCGCCAGCGGCTCCACGAGCAGCGACGGCTGGGTCCGCGCGCAGTCCAGCGACAGGGTGTGAATTTTGTCACAGTTCTTGGCGACGGTCATGAAGGGATTTTCACATGTTTCGTTCGCCGCGCCGTTGTGGAAGGTGTCCGAAGTCGGGGAGGCGGGGACGACGGAGACGGTTTCCTCGCAGATTTGCTGCAGCGGCCCCAGCCCCGCGTTCATCTGCAGCTGGAGGCCGAGCGACTCCAGATTCCGGCACCGCGAAATCGCCCGTAGCACGCTGGCGCCTACCTCGATGCTGTCCAGCCGTAACGTCTTCAAGGCCGACGACAGCCCGAGCGTGCGCTCGGGGCTCGCGGACGAGATAGCGCGCTCGAGGTTCCACAGCCCGGCCAGCGAGAGAGTCTTCAGCCCGCGCGACGGAAAGGCGCACTCCGATGCTGTACACAGAATTCCAGTTGTGTGGACGTTGGAGTATGAGGTGGACGAGTTAGTCGATGCTACTGTCGCGGTAAAGTTCTTAGAAGCGGCCGCTCCGCCTGCGCCGTGGTCGATGCTTGGGACCTTGGGAATAACGATTGGACTGCGGGGGCTGCGCCCGCCGACTGAACAACCGGTGCCCGCTCGTCCTTCCTCAGCAGCGTTATTTTCCCTGGCATCTTCTACGAGAAGATGGGCCTGTGGCTGCGCCGCAGTTCCTTCGCCGCGGTGTTGACTGCTCATGGGAGCGTTCGCAGTCGCACCGCGCTTACCCGGCTGCGAAGTCCTTCGTGGTCTCGCCGAACTAGCTCGCGAACTGGAAATGGAGCTCGACCGCTGCCATCCAGTGAGCTCGAGCTCAGCGGTGCCAGCCGTCAGGTCTATGCTCCCGCGTCGGTGATTGTCGGCCGTGAGCACGTTTTCCTCTTCTGGTGGTTGATGGGGGGCTTCTACTACTCTGCTATGGTTCTTAGCCCCTTCCGTCAGGCACACCGATGACGAAGATTTTCGCAACAGCGGCCGGTGCCGCGAAACAACACCAGCTTCTGCTTCTGCGTGGAGGATCCCGTCGGCGGCGGCTAGTGGAAGTGAACAGGCCGATTGGAGGTAGTTGTTGTACTCTCCTCCATCCCTTGATGCTAATGCCGCAGGTATGACCGTCTGTCCGCGAGAGGTCGAGGCCGCCGTGGAGTTCGAGTTTTGTCCTAGTGCTAGTACTCTAGTGACGCCTTCCCCCTGCTCCTGCATGAACTCTGCTTCGTCAAAGTACACCTGACTCAGCTTGATGTTCGGGCACCAACTGATATCCAATTCGGCTAGAACCGGTAGGCGAAACGCGAAGTGCCGCAACGTCTCGTCCGTGATCCGTGTGCCACTGAGATCCAGCAGCTTCAGCCGTCGACAGGCGATTCTCGGCGTACCTACTACTTGCTGTACGGCCCCGCCTGCCCCCACTTTCCGCGGCGTGCTCGGTAACGGTGCGGACGCCGAGGCCGAGGAAGCGGTCGCAACACTCCCGGTCGCACCGCCCGCCGCACCGGCACAAAAAAATCCGGCGTCGGACACTTGGCCGCACCACGACACAAACAACTTCTCGAGCATTTCGCAGCCGCCCACGATCCGCCGCACCCCGCTGTCCGAGAGGTTGGTGTGCGACAAGTTCAGCTCCCGGATCTGATTCGTGCCCATTTCGAGATACTCGAATCCGCCCACGGGGCCCTGCAAGTAGGACAAGTCCACGATCTGCATGAAGGGCCGCTTCTTCTTCCCAAAGATCAGGCAAAGCAAATTTTCGGTCAGATGCAGGTTGCAACCCGAGAGCTTCAGACTACGGAGCTGCTTGGCGCGGCGCAGAATGTGTTGCACACCGGCAGCTGAAATCTGCGGGTTGCGGCACAGGGAAAGCTCGCGGAGATTGGCAAGGCCAGAGGAACAAGAAGACGAGGACTTACTCGTGGTTGTGGTCGTGCACGTGCTACTTGCCCCCGCCACTAATCTCTCAGCTGGCACGGGTACCGGCCGCAGCAATGTGCGCTTTGCTGAAGGACCACTGTTTTGCGTTTGCCCCGGCATTCTGTGTTGCATGGTGCGGTTGTGCTTCACCTCCGTAGAAGCACCTCCTGAGGCCCCCAGGGCGGGTGAACACGCGGCGCTCCTATCTGGACTCGTCACGATCTCTGACACTGAGGCACTTCCAGTTGTTGTGCTCTCACCTGTTTCGGCAGCTCCAACCGCCGCCTGCGAAAATGGCGCTTGCTTCCTCGAGTCGGTTGGATTGGCCGCACTCTCCCGATCCAAGAACTGGAGCCTTCCAAGAGGTGACGGCGATTCTTCGTCTCCGCCAACTCGTGATCGTCCCCCGCGGATACCGAGCTTACTGCACGTAACCGGCGTCTCTACAGAATTTTTCGGCATCCGTGGTGACGACCGCACTTCCGGGACGTTCCCTGTGAGAGACATCGGTCCTCCTGTGGTCGTCCCCGCTGCGCTTGGCGTGCGAAGCGCAACTGCATCACCTAACTCCTTCTTCATTTCGTTTTCAACCTCGGCACCCGCAACTCCCTCCCCCTTTGCGGCGTCTCCATGCTGGTGCGTACCGCGCGCGATTTCTCGTGGATGCACCCTGCAAAACGCCGCGTCTGTAACTCGCCGCACGTCGTCCAAAATCAGCGTGCGCAAATTTCCGCAGTGCCTCAGGAGCTGTTCTACAATCTTGTTCTCCACCTGCGGGCAGCCGGACAGGTTGATGTAGTGCAGCCTTGGGCAGCTTTTCCCAATGGAAATCAGCGTAGCCTTCCGCAATGCGTAGCAGGATTGAAGATGCAGAGTCTCGACCGTGCTGCCGGTATTCACGGCTGAAGAAGTGACGCTCGTGGCGGTAGCACTCCGCGCTGAATTTGTTGGGCTTCTGCTTGGGTGGTCCACCGCTGCGCCTCTGCTACGGTGGAGGGCACCTCCCGCGCAGGCAGGGCTCGCGTTCCGAGACGATCGCGGGGCAAAAGCAGTTGCGGACGAGAGCGGTGAGCCCCTCGCGGCACCAGACGCACCTCGTCTTCTTGGGGCGCCAACTACATGCGTGATGGTTGCAGTTGATGTCGATTGACAACTCGCAGAAGCTGTTGATGAACCTCCACTTGGCGCCGCAATGGAGCAACGAAGAATGTTGTCGAGGAGCGCATTGCGTTTGCCAAGGCGCTCGAACAGCAAGGTGCGGTCCTCGTTGGACAACTGTCGCAGCGTAGCCTCCACACTGGTGAGACTGCACGTCTTGGAAATCAACTGCTGCGCCAGCGCGTCGATGTCGACGACATCGTCGTAGTCGGATGCAGGATCATGCGTTCTGGAACCTGCCATCGTCGATTGTGCGGCGCGCCTGCTACAAAGATCGTCCCGAGCGCAGTGATTCTAATTCCGCCTCCTCGTGGAGGTCCATCTCCGCGATCTCTGAGACTCAATCTCCCGCACTTCTACATCTGCGTCCAGTGGTGCGACTAGTGTATCTGCTGCTCACGATTCATTTGACCAAAACCAAGGGATTGCGTCGTCATTATCATCATCTGGATGGAACTGAGAAGCTATTTTAGTGCCAACCCCAACACTAACTAGCGCTCCTTACACAAATGACATTCTTACCCGACGAACAGCTGTGGCAATGCAGGTAACAGGACAGATTTTTCTTATCGTTTTCCTTTTCACTTCCTTTGTTCTTAAAATAATGTTGCGACTTTCCAAGATCGCAAGATTTGGTGATCGCTCGCCGAGATCCTGGTAGAATTGTTGATCGGCTGGATCTTTCGTGGCCTCGTGATCATCTCGTGCTATTGTCAGAGGAGAGCGGCCCACCTCCCGCAGATGAGGAAGCAATGGGAGCTTACTCTTTCAGACAGGATCTCGATCTCATTTCGACCGTGCTTCCGCTTTGTGCTTGTGCTTGTCACGCTCAGAATAGTCGGTCCAGCCACGTGAAGGTCATCATGAAATTCCAAGGGAACGCTCTTCTTGCGAGGAGGTCCGTTGGCAACATTCGCGAATGGCCTCGTGAGGATGATGAAGAACAACACGACGCGGAACACTCCGAGGGCTCCGATCGTTTTCGCGCAGCCTCTTACGGCATGTCGCGTCACAACGGCGCATGATTGCGCAAGCAGTTTTCCGAGTTGTCCGATGGCCCCTTCCAACATCAGCGATGCTACATGTTCGTCTACTGCGGTGAGAAGTCAAAGATTGCAACATCGAGTTCTACAGTCGCACGGTCAGTGCTAGTGCTTTGCGCTGAACAACCCTCATCTCTCCGCGAGAAGAGCCCTTCAACAGCACTTCCACTTCCCCCACGACCGCAAGGCCAACAGGGTCGTCACACCAGTCCTTTAAATTCCAGAAGCCTTCCATCACATCCATAGTTACGGTTCTCCTCGCGAATCCACGGAAAGGAAAATCAGCTCTTAGATGACGCCGATACGGTTGGCGACGTCCAGGGCATCGTGCTCCGGGGCGAGGTGGACGTACGCGCGCTTGCTGCCGTCGGTGCGAATCAGGGTGTTGACCCTCTTCACCTGGACGTCGTACAGTGACTGCACAGCCTCCTTGATCTGCGTCTTGCTGGCCCTCGTGGCGCACTTGAACACCTGCAAAGTGTGGTTCGGGGAAGCCGTTGATATCAGGATTGAATTTGGTGATTCCCCCTGGGAAATACATTCATGTAGAAAGATCTCGGGGCGGGGCTGCTGCTGCACCACATCCACACAGGATTCCTCTCGAACGCTCAGGCTGAGTGAAGGACTTATATTCTACGGCGATCTCGACGCCCGAGTGGCGGAGACCCCCAGGATGTTGATGGACGCGTGCAGGAGTGAAGGAGATGCACATTGTTCTACTTCCGCGAAATCTATCCCTCACCTCATTTTGCGCTCCAGAGCAAGGTCGGACGAATCTAAAAATAAGCGGGCATGTCGAAATAAAGTACCAGAGTGTTGATTTCCTCGATCTTCTTCATCGCGGACTCGGTGGTGACCGGGCACTGAAGAACGCGGTACTTGTCCATCTTGTTCATGGTCGCGACGGACTTCTTCGGCGCCTTCGGGTCGCGGGCCTGCGTGCGCGTCTTCGGGCGAAAGAAGTGCACGTTGGTGCGCACCTTGCGTCCGGACGCGGCCTCCGAGGCTTTCACCTTCTTCGCGGTCTTCTTCGCCACATTGGACGCGGCCTTCTTGCTGGCCGGAGTCTTAGACGGCGCCATGATGATGGAGGGAGATGGATGGACGGTTCAACCTGATTCCTAAAAGGACCCTCTGTCGGACCTCGAGCAATCGGAACTACTCGCTTCCCCTGTATCGTGAAAGAAAAGTTCAGAAGAGGTTGAGATTCAGATTCGTGGGGGGTACTTGAGGCGATGCAAGAGCGAGCGTGAAACGGTGATAGCCACCGCGAAGAATGAAAATGAACTTGAAAACAGTAGCCGCTACCTTTATTTTAGAAGAAAGATTAAGATAATGATAAGCTATGAATACCTCCTTGATCAGCTAGATTGGTGATCGGGGATCTGAAAAGATCTGCACGAAGTTTAGATCCACGTTTTTGCCGCAACATGAGGATCAAGTCAAATAACCGAATTAGCGGACAGAGAGGTTCCTGCTTAGGATCATAGGCATGGGGCATTTGAAAATGTCCCGCCAGAATCATCTTCATCACAATGCTGACCTTATTCACGTCGGACTGTGAAGCTTGCCGAATGAGAGAATCATCGGGGGCACGACAAGACGGTCTACTAATTCTGCAGTCACGAGAGTCGTCGCCGTGCCATCTCCGGCCTACGAGATCTTGTTGATTGTCGCCATTTTGGTTCTCGTTCTGAGGTGATGGAAAATCATCACGCGCAGGCGCAGGAGACGTGGGATAAAAAAACAATAACAGCTCTTAATCCACCGATCCTCCTAATCCTATGTCGCGCGTTGTGAAAAATATGCGGCGGGGCCGGCTGCAAGTCCAAGTTCGTTGTACGGATGCGGTGTCCGATCATCAATATGTATGCCTGCTCTGAGGCGAGGAATGCGCCTCTACGTCCTTTCACGCTACCCGGAAAGTGCTCCCTGACGAATTTTCTGGTCGATAACTCTCCTTGCCCCATCCAAAATCCAAATTTAGATTTTTTCGATCTTCCTCGAACCTCTCACGCCACTATCTTGCAAATCAGTCCCCCGGTGCCAGTTCTTCTCAATCTGGACGCTTGCAGGCGCTGTCCTCCGCTAGTCGGGTCGCGCTCCAGTGGTGCGGTCGACGCGGCGGAATTATTTAGATTTTTGGGGGTCGCGCAGGACTCGTTCCCGTGGTGCTAGTCGTTCTGAAATGGATGCATGATTTTTACTAGCCTCTGCAGGTCTCGATCAACCCACGAAAACGGACTTCCTTTCCCACGTGCCTGGCCATCGTAAGTCGCCTCGTAAGATGACTCAGCACTGCCACTGCCTTCGTCGGTATTACCTTCACGGCTCCCGGTGTCTACATGATCCACGAGCGTTGGAGCGGTCTCCACAATGCCGTCATCTCGATCCACTGCACGACGCGCGTCTCGAAGGTACTGCTCTGCAGCTGCTTCTCCACTCGGACTCGCGTCCTCCCCCCTTTCATCTGGTTTCGTTGCATGATCTTGTTCTTGCGCCGAAACAGCTACAACAGCCGGAATCGCCGCGTCGAAAATTTTCACGCCCACCGAATGTTGCAGCACCACTTGGTGAAAAGGCGTCGGAAATTCGTCTTCCGCATCATGCTGCTGCGCGACAGAATTTCCCTCATCTCCTCTCAGCAACATTGCCTCGACATCTCCGACGCTTGTTGTGTCTGTCGTGGTCGCAGGACGAGTCGAAGACTGCACCTCGATGCCATTTTGGGGCGAAATTTTTTCCTCCGCTTTTTCCTCGTCGCGAAAATGCATATGGTGCCACACTGCGCCACCGCCGAAGAAAGCAGCGGCTGTACTACCTGGAGAAGCGCGAGCTACTCCATTTTCATCTGGAGTTCCAGTTCGCGTTGTTGCCTGGAAAAAGTACTTCAGTCCTCGATGGCGAATCGCTCGTACGAAATCGGCGCCGAGAAACACCGTGAGCAGGTCTGGGACGCTGGTCGAACCTGGATCGCGCAGCCGCGTGCTCCTGCTGTACAAGTAACCCCGCACGCTCAGCAGCTGCACTCTTTCTGGCTCTTGCTTCTGTTGAAATTTTTCCGCCTCCCCCTCTAACTCTATCTCCAGTCTCCTGTGCACCGATCGTACCGCAGCGTGCAAGGTGATCCCAAGTGGCCACTTTGAGATTGATGATACTGATGGGCTAGTCGTCCACGAAGGCGTAGGTTTTCTTGGTTCACCATGAACCGCATCGCGATTTCGCCGCTGCAGCGCGTGGTAAAACAATGCTTCGACGGCAAGCTCCAGGAGCTCGCGCTTCGCCAAGCTGCGCACGCAATCGTGGAGATCCCCGCTAGCCCGCACCAACACGTCAAAGTGGACGGGATCGCTGTTGTGCATCAACGTGTCAGCGTTGTTCTCATCACCATACAGGGCAAGCAGAAGCTTCCAGCAAACTGCTCCTGCGATCGCAAACCCGAAGCCGCGCAGCAGGACACCCGACAGCGGAACTTTTACCCGACGTCGCACAACGCGGCCGAGAGACCCGGGCATGCCGGTACCGGCTTGACGATGTCTCTACTTGTCTCAACTGAATCGAAATCGGGTCTCAGCGGGAGAGCAGAAACGCTTTCTGGTGTGCCTTCATCAGTTGGTTCAATGGGAATTGTAGTCGGTTCTTTTATGCGTCTTTGACCTGGGTCTCCGCTGGCCCCCCGATACCGGTGCGTAGCATTAGCATCTTCGCACTCTTCATCTGCTCACGATCAACTCGGCCCAATTGACACGACAGCCATCTTCAGGCAGGCGTCTACTTGTTTTACAGAACAAAGCGGTGGAGCTGCTCCTGCTCCATGATCGTCGAAACAGAAATTTTTTCGCGAATTTTCGAGAGGCCGAAGTACGTTCTTGTTTGACTGCGTGGACCCACGTCGAGTAAGGGGTAAAGGTTTCGTGCGATAAATGGTGAAGCGAGAGAGGTCCTGATAGCGGAACTGCGGTCTCCCGCCGTTTCGATGCAGTTACAGCCGTTCGTCGGTCACGACTTTGAGCTCATGAACCCCAGTAGCGCCTCCCGCATGCCATCCTTGTACCTTTCGAGAACCTTTTGTGCTTGCGCGACCAGTGCGCCCGACACAGCCTCCGCTTCTGTCGCGGTGCTTTCGGCGGAGCACATCTCAAACAGAGCCACCTTGCCCAAAATCTCGCTGTAAGCCAGAGTCGCCGCTGGTGGCGCAGCATGTGCAGGCATATCCCGTGGATTTTTATGGGCACCGTTCGCGGAATCAAAATTCTTGACCACGGTGCACACGACTGCCAAGTCCCTCAGCCCCACTCCGCCGCTGGCAAGCGCGAGGACGGCGGCCATGGTTGCAGCGTCCGCGGCGCCGACGTCGCCGTTCGCGCCTCCCTGCATCTGCAACACCACCACGTCGAGAACGAGCGCCCCTGAGTGCTGTCCGTTTGTGGGCGGCGCCAGCGCCTGCGTGAGGAGGCAGTCCATGCGCTCCCGAACGCGCTGCTCCACGCGCCGGCGGTCGCGGCCGCGACCGAAGGGAAGCAAACTCGACCCCGGCGCCGCGCTGCCCGCCGCAGACCCTCCTCCCTGCGACGAAGAAGCCCCTTGGTCTTGTGCTGCCAGGAAACCGCGCACGCTGATGTCGAAAAGCTGCCGACGGTCGCGGCGGCCGCGGAAAAAAACGAGAACCTTCGTCCCAGAGGAGCAGTCACCGAGCTCCACGTACCCCGAGCCGAAAGCCGCTCCAGGAGAGTGGTAACCGCATCGAAACAGTGCGGGGGAGGCGTGGGTCGAAGCCGTTGTCGCGCATGCTGCTGCTGAAAATGCGCTCGACGATGACGACGATCTCGAACAAGCGTCTGTTAGGCTGCAATCGCCACCGCCACTTCGGGGCGCCTCGAGAACTTCCACACAAGACATTGCAAAGAGTCGCTGGCGTGTGTGACTGTGAGTATGTGCGTGTGGTTAGTTCAAGGTAGAAATAAGTAGCCGCGAGAGGATGCGAAATTACTTGTCGAGCGAGGATGAAAGAAAGAGGTTTTTAGTCGCCGCAACTTCTAGGTGAGAAAGAATATTGGCTTGCAGGAGCACCAGTAAGAAAGTGGTCGCTATGAAATATATTTCTTGAAAACCTGTAGCTTGTGTGAGCCCTTCCGCTTCAACTTCTTCAGTTACTCAGACTCGTCCTCAAGATGAACTTTAAGCTTTTAGGTTGCGGTGGTGGCCTGGTGGAGATAGAATGATCATGGCAAGAAGCTACTGTTCCAAGTGGCGTTACTTTCTCAGTAACGGCAAGAACGGCATTCACGGTTTCGAGATCACGACTTCGCCATAGCCACACTTCCACATCACGAACCATGTTCTCCATCTCCTCGGGTGATCATTATGGAATCAGTGATCTCGATCTGGATTTCATCAGCAATCAATGATCCTCTTTTTGGACGAGCACGAGACCGATTTGAGCGCGGCAAAATACATCGCAAAACCAGGTGTAATCCTACACAACTGGCGGGCATTCGAGGAAATGCCGCTGTCAGTGGTCGCGCCTTTTTTTTCGTCACCTCAAGCTCAATGTAGCCTTGGCTCGAGTTCTGGACAATTTTCGTCCTTTGAGGTCAGTGCCTTCTTGTGGTCGGCGCAAGAGACCGGGGCATTCGCTCTCGGAAGTCCTGAAAGACGAGCGGATTCGGATTGCTCATCAGTTTCTGCAGGCAAATCCATATCCACATCGATTCTTTCTCCGACGCCGACCGTGAATGGTCCTAGAAACCGCGGGCAACCGTCGGCGAGCTTTAGCTCCTCGGCGAGAGTCGAGTGGCTCACTTCGCGGCGCTCGACGCTGGCGCGCTCGATACGGGCACCGATCGGACTTGGCGGTCCCGGGGTTGACGCTCCAGACGGTGGCTCGATGGCCAGCGTGTGAGACGACGTGGCCGGCGCGGCCGGGCCTCGTGAGATGACGTCGGAGGACGAACGTTTCAGGCGGTTCGTGTCCTTGTGGTCGTTTTGAGAGTCCACCCCTATACCCCCTGCGCCATCGCTTCCGGCATCCTTCTCTTGGGAAGACAAGCAGCAGGCACCGCCGACAACCCTCGTCGTGTTGGTCGACAAGGCGTCCGGCAGCGAGGGCCTAGATGATTTCGTGGAGTCTGGCATGGATGTCCTGGCAGTCCAGTTCAGGTCCTGCATCGACGTGGTTCTGGAGCTCGTCAGCGGGGAGCAGGTGCTCGCGCTCGATTTGGCAGAAGAATGACAAGCCGCCGCTTCCTCGCAGCACGTCTTCATCGGGGGAGCGTGGTCCTCGACATGAGTATGATCGTAGTTTATGCGTCGAGCAGCGTTCGAGTTTCGCGGGGTGGACGACGAGGTCGTGGCTGTTCTCGCTCCCAATGTCCTGGACACCCCGCGCATCAGAACCGGCGTTGCCACCCCGCTGACCGACGCTGACGCAGCCCCCCGTGGCGGTCCTACAACGGGATGGAGCGACGGCTTCCCCGGTCGCCGTTGGTCAAGCGGCGGCTTGCGCGACGTCAGCGGAGCTGGGACACCCATGACACCAGGCCCACGACCACGTGTCGACGAATTTCGATCCGCCTGCTTGGGTGGACGATGGTGAGACGGTGTCCGCCTGCTGGCCGCGTGTGGAGGTCGCGGGCCACCAGGTGGCGGCGGCGGCGCGCGCGCGGAAAGACTCCCGGCGCGCGACGCGGCTGTGGACGCCCGGCAGCCATCTTTTCGCAGCGGGTATGCCTGTATCGGACGCTGTGAGCATCCTGAGGACATCGCGTTTCCAGTTGTGTCGAGGTGCTGGGCAAAAGCGTCATGCTCGGGTGCTCCGTCTGCGAGAGCTCTTCCGCAGCTCGTCATTCGACCACTTGACATTGATGACTTCGGTGTCAGATAATTCCTAAGGTTTTGCTCGTTTTTTTCGTGCTTCGGAGTCGCGAAACCGGACCGCTTGACATTCGGCGGCTCATGTTCCGCGCTTGATGTCGTGGGGCCGGCGATCGGAGGTGCGCGGACAAGTGGTGCAAAAGAAAATGGGCCGGCGCACTTGCGACGTGAAGATGCCGTGTGAAAAGTAGTGCACGCCGGGGCCCCGCTTCCCGACAACTTATCTTGTACAACGCGTGCTCGTCGCGGATCAAGATTGTCTGGCGACCGCATCCGCGAGACGCAGGTATTCTTGGTTCTGTGATCCTCGTTCGACGGCGACGAAATCGAACTGGAGTTTCTGCCCGCAACCAGCGAAAAAAGCGTTGGCGGCAGAGCGTTGTGCGTACTGAATGTTCTTGATGCTGCGTGCGCGTCTTTAACTTCATGACCCACGACGGTTAATTCTTCGCTGCACCGCGGCGCACGATTCTCAATGAGTGTCTTCTCGGTTTCTGTTTTCATCCGTTCCATTTGCACGTCAAGCCGCCACGCCCACACGGCCCGCAGCATGACACGGCGCTCCCTTCCCCGTCTCAACCATGCGCCAATCCGCCATGGACTCGTTGCGCACGAGGACGTCAAGATCGAGGATCCACTTGCATCCTTGCCAGCACGACGAGACGAAGCCGCAACGGCGTCGCGAGTGACAGCTCTCCAGCTGGAAAACCAGCTCCGCTGCAAAGCCAGATCTCGCTGTCGAACACATCGCATCATCAGCCTGCGTGCGACGTTACTCAGCCGCCGAACATGGAACAAAGCGTTCTCTATCACGATGTCGTAATCTTCTACCTCACCCGGCGGCATCCGCAGAATCGACGCCCAGGCGGAGAACGCGCGGAGCCGGAGGAGTCGTCTCTGGTGCCACATATGCAACCGGTCTTCTGGGCGGGCGGGCAGATGAACGCTTCTTCTTGCGTCGCAGCCGCGGCCGTCGCTCGCTTTGCACGCCCGCTCGTCTGCTTGCCATTTATGCCTCGACAGTTGTCCGTCATCTTCATCGTCCTGTGGTCTTCGAGCGGAAGAGCGTGCTTCAGTGAGCTCCACCAGGGGGAAGAGCCTCTCACTGGCAGATGAGCCGTTACTGGAACTCGCCGTGCCGCGCCCGCGAGCGCCATTAGCATTAGCATTAGTAGTTGTCGTTGTGGGAGCGAAGCAGGTGGCGCAGGGGGCATCTTCTTCTTCATTACGGCCCGGGCTCGGCTGCAAAGTCCTGTAGTCGTCCGTGGCGTATTGGTATTTGTTACTCATCGCACCCCCAACATGCCCCCCTGCTGCATGCATGAAAAGACGAGTCTCGTCCGCGGCCGCAGGCGCAAGTCTGCGCTCTATTCCTTTGCTAGGTGATGCTGGCGATGGCGGCTCGATAATGGTGTACGGTGACACTGCTGGATTCTGCTCGGCAGGGGAGAGGTCGCACACTGGTCCCGTGTCAGATATCATCTTGGACTTGGAGCCGGAGCTTCAACATTCAATTTCAGGGCTGCTGAGTGGCTCTGGCTGCTGCTATGTTTGTATGACGTTTATTCTGTTGCGTAGTGCTGCGACCTACAGAAAGTACGACGCAAAACGAAATCCATCCTCGGCACCACAGTCTCAGTCGTCCCCTTCTATCTTTGATGCTACTTCTCTACTTGCCCTTCTTTCCGATTGACTCCGTGATCTTTGGAAAGATGTGCTAGCGGTGTCGTGCTCATGAAAACGAGATCGAGATGATTGAACGGTCAGTGCTTCTACTCTAGTACTTACTTGCTTCGCTGAGCCTGAGGCTGACTAGAAGTTCTAAACAGAAGCAGTCGCTCGAAGCAAGATCATGCAAGCTCCTGGGGAACGTCAGTAGAGCGAAGATTAAGATTAGCGACCAACTACAGCTACACGACGATCATCACGAAGCAGCAAAGGCGAAAGATAGTACCATATTTTTGTTCTGTTCATCAAATTGCTGTTCTGCTACGCGAAGCGAACCCAACATCGATGACCAAGGTGCTCCGCCCATCAAGCGCCTCGGTGGGTTGTGCGTGGAATGTTCTTCCCACCATCCCTCGGGCGACGGTGGGAGCGGGAGGCGAACTCTGTGGAACGTCCACGTGGTCGTTTCTTCTTCAGTTCTCATAGCACTTCAACTCCAAGTTGGTTCTGCTTTATTAGATCAGCTATTGCTAAGGCTATAATTAGTTCAACTACAATCCATCGTGCTTTTATTCCAAGCAAGATATCTTCTCGTTTCTCTTGCTTGTTCACGTCGTCGTGGGTGACAGCACAGTTGTTGTTCATGTTCAACTGTTCCAAAATAAGCTCTGTCTGCTTTTTTTGCAATCAAACAGCCTAGTTCATGGCAATCGTCCTGGACGAGGGGGGCTTTTGTTCGTATGCGTATTTCAATCTCTCTTATTAATACCAGGCTGTATGCGTCGTGACCGGCGCGGGCGCCACCTCGCCCGCTTTTCATTGATCGCCGGCGTTTTCTTGTCTCTTCAGCTCGGCGAAGATGTCTTCTACTGTACTGTTGCCTCCTCCGCCCGAGCCCGATGTACTGGACTTTGATGCGTCGTTCACACTACCGGAATTTTTTTTCTTTTTCAGTGGCGGTGCGGCTAGAAAGTCGTCGAGCGAGAAGCCCGCGTTTTCGTTCAGTTGTAGCCGTTTCCCGGTGTTACTTCTTGGGTACGAAGAGGTGGTAGATGATGATGCTGCTGCTGTTGCTGTTGTTGGCGGTCCCTTCCGCATTTTCTCGTACAGCTCGTGGGCCCGATCTTTGCTTATGCCTGCAGTAGACGAGAAAGTAGTACTACTCGCTGCAGCTGCTTTCGCGTTCGCACTGCGGGCCTGGAGGGAGGGCGTGACCCCCGTCGTGCCTCGGCTTGCGTTCATCGCCTGCAGCACCTGGACGTTCGTCATCGACGCGGACGCTTTCGGTCTACCAGTACTGCTGGACGAAGCTGCTGCTCCGCTCGCGCCCCGTGAAGAAAAGGAGCCGTTCGTCAGCGACAGCTGGCGCGACGCCGAATTTATTCCACCGCCGCCCGCGCCCACAGTACCGCCCGCACCGCTGTAGGAACTGTTGGTCCCCCCGCCCCCGAGTGCCAACATCACTTGTCCCCCGCCGCCGCCCCGGGACGCGCCGGCACTACTTCTCGTCGGGCCGTACGCCTCTCCGTTCGTGACTGCTTTCACCACCCGCACCTCTGGCACCGCGACTTTTCCCGGGCCCTGGAACTCGTTTCGCGCGTTGAAGAAGTGGTCCGGCATCTGGTAGAGGCTTTTTACCAGCTGGTTTTCTGTTTTCTCCCCGTCGAAGATCTCCCGAAGGCGCTGTTTCCCCAGTCGCGCCGGGTGCGTGAACCACTTCCGCACGCGCAGCGTGAGCGTGCGGTACCGCTCCACGTAGTCCACGGCGTACTTTTGCGTTTGCCGCGGGTTGCCGTGGTTCTTCGCGAGCACACCGCTCTGGCCCGCCCCGCTCGCCTGCTGGTTGAGGCTGTGCACGAAGTTGAACACGTTTTGCTCCAGGTCCGCTGCGCAGTGCTCGATGCGGCGGTCGTCGATCTCGTGCACGGGCACGGAGCGGTGCTCCCGCAGCCAGCGTTGCACCAGCGACTTGGACATCTTCTGGATCTTCGCCGGCGCGTCCGCGCCCTTCCAGTACCGGTCGTTCAGCTCCTTGCCCACCAGCGTCTGCTGCAGCAGCTCGTTGTCGATGTGCCAGCTGTGCAGGAGCTTCAGGTGCTCCACGACCACGCTCTCCACCGCCTTCTTCCGCTCGCGCATTTTTTGCAGGGCGGCCTTCACCTCCAGCAGCTCCTCCTTGCTGGGCCGATAGCTGTCCGAGTCCGTGAGCATCTTCTTGATCTGCGCCGCCAGGTGGTCGCGCACGCGCTCCCGCCCCACCTCGGTCACGGACGCGATGAAGGTCTCGTCCCACGCCTGCTCCTCAGGGTCGTCGGTCTTCGTAAACGAGGACAGGAACTTGGCCTGCCTCTCGACGCTCTCGGTGCCGCCGAGACCGGGCCGGTGCGCGAGGTCCTGCGCAACCTGGTCCTTTTCCTTGAGGGGGAAACCGCCGGGGCCACCCATCGTCGCGCTCACTGACTCTCGTGTCTTGTTCAAGGTTGTAGTTGTACTTCTACCTTCTATACTTTATGTACGATTACGTGTGGTAGTGGTCCGTTGAGGTGGTAGTCATGCCGCATGCTCATCTTGGTCTGGCTCATGAACAGACTATTATTCGGATGCAGCTGGTCGTGGCGTTTTGATTCAGGATTGAGAATTCGCGCGAATTATAGTACAGCTACTTACATACAGGGTACGTTTCATTGAAGCAAGTCAGAGCGCACCTGCCTCTCGATGGTGCGTGCGTAAGAGAATGAGGAACGTACACGTACATCTTTCGCGTCGAGAAATTGCTCGGTGTGCTCAGAGCCTTGTTTCCACTCTACTACTTCAAGCTCAAGCTCAAGCGCGAACGCGAAATGAAACTGAATATTGACACAAGACAGCGAATGCCGAGGCGACACTCATTTACAAAGGAGACCACATTGAACTCCGAACTGCATCGTTTTAGTGGCGCAAGATGATAGAGATAGATCGGTAAAAAGTAGTATTGTATTTGTTCTTTCGAAGTGATCATTATGACGGAGATTTCGAGGCAAAACAAGAACACGGAGCGAAGAACAAAAAAAGCGCATTTATCGATTCGATGCGCAACGGCAACGCCGAAGCCTCAAGTTGGTGGTCGATGTGATCCAGCAGAAGCAACACTCCTTGTCCTCCTCGTCCTCGTTTAATGCCAATGATCATGGCTGCTCAGGATGTCTGCAGGAGCTGCACGAGGCATCATCTTTCGGTTTCGATGGTCTAGCTATCTCTTTTATTTTTTCTCTGCTCCAGTTCTTACGGTCATCATTTACATTCATATCGCACGGTGAAATTCAAGATGATCTTACAGACTTTCTTAGATGATCTTCATCTTGTTCCGTTGTATAATACATTTCGACACCGGGGGCAAGGCTGGAGTCTGTAGGAGCTCTAGATTTATTAGCAAAATCTTTTATTCAAAATAATAGACTGAACTCTGATTACCGCTATGCTGTTGAGCGAAATCCGGCAATAACTATAACTCCAACCATAGTACATCAATCTAGAAAAAACGCAGAAAGGGTAAGCGGTCGCCAATTTTTGTGTCGTACGATAATTCATGCTCATCTTGTACCTTCAGACCAGCACCTCCGTGGTCGACAGCCTCTGCACCCCCTCCTGCTTCGAACGCCACGCCCGCGCTCCCCACCGCGAAAAAGCCGTAATCAGGCCCCATCACCGACGATCTCTCCAGGAACCACAGGCGGCCGGCTGGGGCCACCCCCGCCTCACGCGACGTCGCAAAGAGCCCCGTTCGCATCGGATGGAACGCCGCGCGGTCCCCGCGTTTCCACAGCGATATGTGGTGCTGAAAGCAGTACGACCATGGCAATCCCAGCGCTGGCTTTGTCACCCAGGTGGAAGGAGTATGGTTTTTCTTGACGTTCTTTCCGGATAACGCGGAAGTATTTTCCGGGGCGTATGGCGGCTCGTCAGTCCCATGGACTTCTTCCTCGTCGTCGGCGAAGAGGTCGTCCGCGCTGCCATTCACGACGCCGTTCAGAACCAGCACGCGATTCTTGGTCCCCTCGTCTCGATGATCGCCAGGCCCCCGTCCTTCTTCTTCCTTTTCTTGAAGATCATGAAGTTCAATGGTACTATCGTTGGTGTCCGCGGCTGCGGCAGCACGTCCTCTTGTCGTGCCTGCCCATTCCAATTTTTTCAGCCACAGCGCCAGCTGAAAGAGCTGCTGCGACCGCTTCGCGAGGTGAGGTTTCTCCGCGAAGTCCAGATCCGAGATCGCGTCGAACACAATCAGTACTTTTCTGTCTGCTCGGAGCAGGCGACCATCAGCTTCACGAACAAGGTGCTCGTGCAGCGCTTTGATTTGCCTCAGCGCGTCGTCAAAGCCCTCTGTGTGGCGGAGGAAGAGGCGCGCGAAGACATCGGCTGTAGCAGTGGTCGGAGAAGTAGTAGCTATCCCTTCGTAGCTGCAGCTGCTTTTGGAGGCCATGATCTGTCTGAATTTCCTCTCGCACATGGTTACGGCCCGGTGGAGGGGGAAGCCGATGCGCCTGCCCTTGGTAAAAAACCAAAATACGGTTGCGGTCGGACTGCCGATGAGAAGCTCCAGAGCCGCGTCCAAAGCGAGTTGGGTCTTGCCGCTCCCCGCTGCGCCAGAAATTTGGATTATGCCGTTCATGTTCGGGGGGCGGTGCTGCAGCTATCTTCAACGCTTTTGTTTGCTTCGCGGCAAGATGTTGACGATTATGGCAATTCCTCGGTGCAACTGCAAACCTCAGCAAAAAGCTACATCAATTTGGGTGTGCATCCCCATGCATCCTGTGCCAAATTTTAGAACGAAGAACCAAGACGCAATCGCAAGCGATGAACTCGGACGAGTGGCACGGACTTTTACTTTCTACGACCCAGCAGTAATCTAGGTACTATTCTTGTAGTTTAATGTGAGCTCCTTCGTTCTTAGACGCAATGAATTGTCGGCAGCTTGCTAGTGCTAAGCCCTAAGCAAGAAGGGTTTCGTCTTTAAATATTTTCATCAAGGGCCGCTGAGCCGCAGCTGCCTGCTCAAAAGTGATGCGCTCCTCAGTGTGGCGAGTTCAAAACTTGTTCTCTTGTCGATGATCAACATCGCACACTTCGTTCACTCTCAAAGTCAAACTCAAATGCAAATACTAGAAGGCCGTTTCTCGTCGAAACGAAGCGAGGTGAGTCGAACTCGAGGAACACGCGTCGAAGCAAAAAAGAAAACGGAGCCCGCTGCTGCTCCCGCGGCAGCAGAAGTGGTATTTCTACTCAGACCGCAACATTTTCCTTTGGTGATCCATCGCTTGAGAAAAATACAGGAAGAGACGGCCACGGGCGGGCGAGGCGCGACGACTGACGCGTTTCGGGATGCAGGAGGCATCTATCCTCACCACCTCACCTCCTGCACGCTCCGGTTCAGTTTTATCTATCATGATCCGTCGGCGTTCGAGTGAGAAGTACTTCTGGCTCTGAATCGCAGTCGCAAGAAAGTTGACTTACTTTGGCATTGGATTTTCCAACGCGTCAATCTTCAGTTCATGGCAGTGAGAATGAAAATGGGGCACTGGTGGTGGCGGTCAACCGCGTGAGGCTTGTACGTTTTTTGGTTCCTCACTTGTTTTTTTTGTGCTGCTGTTTCCTTCATGATTGGGCGCTAGCTTCAGCACCGTTCTCTGGTCCGCCTAGTTATTTGCAGATGATTGTTGAGGTATCGTTAGTGGTTGTTATCGGCTGACAATTGTTGAAATCCTCGTCCTCGTGGTGCACAGACATAAAATTTGCATTTCCGGTCAGTCTCTTCCAACAAGCAGTGAACAGAAAAAAACCTAAGTTTGGCCTTGTTGCTGTTGTTCCTTTCATGATAACGTACAAGTGGCGTCGTCGTCGAAGTGAAACTTGTATATCCAGTGAAACTTCAGTTGTCCTCACTCTGTTCCTACAACATCAAAAAGTTCCTCATCAACCGATCGACCTCGGGGCGGGCGCTTCCTTCAACATCGTTTCTACTCCTGCTTTTCCCGCAACGACGACACGTACACGTTCGCAAAGACCTTTATGAAGAAGAAAGCATGCCCCTCTGTGTCCGTCACAACACCTTTTACAGCTCGGACGTGGCCATCCCGGTCGTAGCCTTGCTTGCCGCGGCGGCCGCAGCTGCCTGCTGTGC
>RXOD01004320.1:0-24151 GCA_005223375.1 Amoebophrya sp. AT5.2
GTATCCGATCGGCGGGCGAATGACCGCTGGCGCCAGCAGTGGGTTCTTGGCGAAGCAAAGCACGGGCAGATATCTCTTCATCTCCTGCTCGAGCACATAGTTCTGGTCCGCGATCCCGTGGCACCAGTGTAGGATGAACTTCGCCTGGATGCGGTCGCCGCGAACGGATCCGGACTTGGATAAGGGTACGGCTCCGGGGTCTTTTCCAGCATACAAGTTGTGCTCCAACGCGAGGTGGTGCCAGACGTCGTGCTCCACCTGGACGAATTGGTTAGATGGGGGAGGGATCTTCTCCGCCTCGGAAATGATGTGCATCGCCTGGAGAACCCGCATCGGGTCCTTCCAAATCGGCCGTGTGTTCGGATCCAGAGGCACAAACTCGCAGTGCCGGTAGTCGAAAACTTTCTCCGGAAGCGGAAGTTGCAGCGCTTGCCCTTCTGATGGAGCTGAAGCTGAAACCCCGGGGAGCTGCGCGTTTCGCCGGCGCAGCGCGGAGTGCGACGCCATCTCCGCGGACACAGTGCACATGCCGCGACCTGCGAGGCGTCGCTGGTCGTCCTCGCCTCCCGTGTCCTCGTCTTTCCCTCGACTCGCCCCCTCTCCAGCGGTGGCGTTCTTTATACCAGCTGTTGCCCAGACTTCTTCTTCTCGCGCCACCCCCAGCGCCGCGGCGACTTCCTTCCCGGCCAGCCGCAGCATCCAAGGCGGCCGCATCTTTAGAGGGGTGAAAAGCCCACTTTTGGCGGCATTTCTGGCGGGTAGATGATTCGCCGATTCTCACGACCAAACACGAGGCGAAACACAAGGCAAAATACGAGACCACTCAAGACCCGCGCCACGTTCTTGCTGCATCCTGGCCGTCGCTTTGTTCTGCTTGCTCTCTAGTTCAAATGGGCACCATCCGACGAGATATCACAGACCAAATACAAGATAGAATACGAGTACGACACGAAACATAAGTAAGAGACTACAAGCCTCACCGATGGCAGGCCATGCGACACCACGACGCACGAGAGGAACTACAAGACTCCCACCACCACAGGGATGTGTAGGAAAGTAGCCATTTCCCACCTCCGTAACATCCACAGCGGCGTCCGCGCCATCTGGGGCAGTTGGGGGAAGCAGCACCGCACGTAGTCCGAAGAGATCTTCAGCTCGTGCACGTGGCTATAGTTCGATGCGTTTGCGACCACCGCGCGGGCCGTGTCATTCGTCGTTGATGGTGATGATGGTAACCATCGTTCGCCTTCGATAGAAGTACCTGCTATCGGATCGCTGATCATGGGTCGCACCCAGCCGTAATCCGGCTTCCACCCGCACAGCGGCTCCCAGGACAGGGCGCAGCAGTACTCCGCTAAAATCGAGTCCGGAATGTTCCCGCCGAACGCGAAATTCAGTTTCACCTCGTCCGCCTTTGTCGTCTGCCGAAAGTACTCCCGCGCGTCCTCCCAGCACGTGTCCTGGGGGTGGGGCCTGGGGAGTGGAACCTCCTCGGATTGTAATTGTTGTCGGGGAGTGGAGGTCTCCGCGTTTTCGGTGGAGGGGGGTTCGCCCGCTGTCGAGCCATCCTCTGCCGAACTCGCTGGCGACCCGCTAGCGCCCTCCCCGTCTCTTCTTGTCCCCAGCTGCGCACCACCCTTCGTCTCCTCGCCCTCGCCGCCGCGACCGTCAGTCTCGTCGTCAGAAAGCACAGCGGCTGCTGTGCTTCCGGTTTCGAAGACCAGCTCCAACCGGTGGCCGGCGGATGCTTGCAGCCGCTTGAGCGCTTGGAATTTGTCGGCCCAGGGGTGGCAGCACTTGTGGAAATGATAGTGAAAGTCCCAGCCAGCTTTTAAGAGCAAAGGAACCGCGAGAGGACAGCTGCGACTGTAAAGAGAAGTTGGCTGCAAGAACTGCATCAATCTGGAGCCTCCTACTTGCGAGCTCTTGCTCTTTTTCCCATACGTCGCACATTGCTTCTAGGGAGTTCGTTGTAGCCCTAGGTAGACGGGCCTAGAGGAGCTACCCATAGCTAAAATTAGAAAGAAAAAACGCTTCTCATGTGCGCAACTGTCCATTTGCGCTCTCGAATGCGCAGGCGCACGATCTGCTCCTCCCTTACAGTACGGATCTGGCGTCGCCTCGTCGCAGCAGCGCTCCGGCGAGAACCCGGCTTCGAGGTAGTCGACGCTGAAGCAGAAAGGGTTGCCGTCAGCCAGCGTCGGCGGCTGCGCGGCGCCGTCTAGGGGTGCCTGCGTGGCCCGCTGCAGCGCAAGCTGGGCCGCCGGGTTTTCTTTCTGAACGAGGGTGTCGCTCCTGCTTTCCGTCGCGGAAGATGCTGTAGAGCTAGAGTCGATAGCAAGCAGCTGTAGCACTAGCACAACTACCACGCGGTAGAAGGAGAGCCCGGAGGTGGACAACATCTTGTTGGTAGGCGGTCTGTGGTCTGCGGGCCGAAACCGATCCGTGAGTTTATTTTTTTTCCGCGACTTTTTCAGACCAATCGCTGCGTGCTGGCCGTGGCCGGTCATTAATATGTTACATAATGTACTGTCTCAAGAGTAGCAAGCATTTTGTAGGCTCGCTTGTTCTTACCGAGAGTAGTGGAACAACGAAAGAAAAGACAAGAAGCCAAAGGCGTTCTGGTGCGCAGCTATCCTAGAAAAAAAACGACCACTGCTACACGAAGGTCTTCCCGAGCCCGACGCTTTTTAAAACTCCGAACTAATAAACGCAGGTGAGGCCTCAAACCAGGCCCCGGGACGTGGGGGTCCGTAGCGTAAAACGCACACTACCAACGAGGAAACCCGCCAAGAACCGTCTATCTCGAGCTGCAGGCGACGGAAGCGAACGAAGTCTGAACCCATGAAGGAAGCGTTGACGCAAGTCTATGGTTTGAAACCATGAATCCACTTCTGTCGTTGGTCAGACCGCTGCAGAACAGTTTCGTGGTGTCTGCGTCTGCTTCAAAACACGCAGTCGTTCGTTTTCATCGTATCTTTTTTTTTTTGGTGCAAATCCCAGGTCGCGCGCCTGCATTCCTCGGCCCAGAGATCTACAGCCCAGTTTATTGCTATCTGGTCTCGCCGTCGAGGCTAAAGTCACAAAACTGCTGCAAATGGACTAACGTCTTGCTGATGATTCAACTTCTCCACTGAAACAAAAATGTTTGTATAGGCTATAGTTCGGAAGCAGACTGAGAAGATTGAATGAACCTCGAAGATTCTGAAGGTTTGCTGATCCATCCCGAAAGATGAGCGACAGAACGAAAAAGATTGCTAGCAATATACACGTGAATGATATGGAAGGGAAAGAAATGCCGCTTGTGATTCCGGAAAAGAACTTGGTCCATAAGACTCACACTCATGAGAAACTTATATGTAAAAAAATGACAAACTATCACAAACGGAAATCGCCATCGCAGCCAGAAACCGCCCTCACCATCGCGCCCAGGCTTTTTCTGCGGTTCGCTCCATCGCGGTGATCCAGCAGCAGGCGCAACAGAACATGCAGACGACGTCTTCGCACGTGATTTGCCCTGCATTCCACACCCCGAGATGGTTCCCCAGTTTTTGTTTGAACATGAGTTCGACGACCATTACGCCGATCCAAGCACCAAAACTCAGCAGCGAGAGGCACCATCCCCAAATCGCGTAATGCCAGGCCCCGTACCACCAGTAAACCATGCTCATGTGAACGTAGTGCGGCCCCCAGCTGCCGCAGCAATAACGAAACGCGATCATAACACCGACGAGAATCGGGGCACAGCTTTGCATGCCCGCAGTGTTCGCGATGTTTTGCAGCGAAACGCAGGGACAACAGCACGCGAGAAAGCAGGGGCAAGAGAACTCAATTTCCATGCGGTCCCACTCGAGGTAGTTCTGTGCCGCGGGAACGGGGCCGCCGCCCTGCCAGCCGCCGCCCTTTCCGCCGCCGCCCTTCGGCATGCGATGGCTGCCCTCAACCATTATGTCTGCCGCCGATGCAGTCTCACTCTCGAAGCTGGGACCACCAGGAGGAGAGACGACAATCGGCGCGCCGACCAAGGTCATCGGCACGGCTGTTGCTCGTCGTTCGTAGCCCTGCTTGTCGTGCTCCCGCTGCTTGAAGTCCCGAGCAGGGCCGCCTTGTTCCGTCTCAGTCTCTCCCATCGCTTGCTCCACCCCCGGTTCTGTCTGAAGTAGCGTCGACACGATCCCCGTCATCTCGACACTTACCGCGCCGACCGCCTGCTCCCGGGGCCGCTCCGGTGCGGGTGGCCCCTGGTGCTCTCGTTTGTCGGGCTGTTGCATCACTCCTGCTGGGCGGAGGGATCAAGTCTTGATCTTGTACTTGTTGTCGTAGCTGCGTTTCGCCGAAAACGAAAAGTTAGAGAAACGAAGTGCTCTTTTGTTTCCTCCTTTAATATACCAAACTGAAGAAAGTGCTATCTTTATATGGGGAAAACGAGAAAATGCCGTTGAAGGCTGAGGCTCCGTACTCAACCCCTCAACACCTGATCTTTGGAAACTTTTCCCATCCTCAGAGTCAGCTTTCACGCATGTGGAAATTCCCGGTATATGTCAAGACGTACCGTGTGGCTCCGGCTCACCTTACCTCGGCACAATCATGCGGCGGAACAGTAGCTGCGGGCTTACCGATGGGCATATTACGGGCGGCGCCGATATTCGTACGGATCGACTTAGGGCCATCAACGAAATGCATGCACTACGAAATCATACCGATGAGAACGCAGATGCACTTGCACATGCGCACGACCACGATCACGAAAAAACTACTACAAGAACTCGCAGCAGACGCAGCTTGATGCACACCGAGAGACTGAGTCGCTGGTACGCAAAACCGAATGCACGCAGTCTCACCACTGCATACGCAGAAGTCGGTACAGTCACAATTCCGCAAGAACAAGTGACGTAGAAAAATGCGCGCCTGTTCTGTTCGGTCAATTTCAGTGCATATTATCGGCTCTTGTTTCCAAACCCACCGACGATAGGTACAAATCAATCTTCCACTCTAAGGCTGTACGTCAACGACCGGTAGTAGTTATTCCAGTCGATCTACCCACAGCTGATTCCTGATTTTCTCTACGTCATAAAAAACCGATTTTTGTTCATGCTCTTGCGGTGGCAGTAGTTTCCCGCGCCGCGATACAGCGGACCAACAACTGACTGTTGTAACCATCAGCTCCAGCACTTTGGTCTCGATGCATGCCAAGCCTACATCGGATAACGATTACGACTTCCAATGAAGAGAAATAAGAACAACGATGTACGAAAACACAAAATTTTTGTACTGGGCCCACTCTGACCCAACTCGTGGTCGCAGCTTCGCGCGATCCCCCCGGATGAAGAGCCGCGCCACTGTCACCCCGCTTTCTCGACTTCCGGAAAAATCGTCCGTGCCCTCGAAGGCAGTTTTTCGCGTCCCTCTCCATATTGCACTTGCACGATCACCTTCGCGTCCTTTTTTCGGTCCTGCACGTTAAAGAATCCCTTCGAATTCGGCCAGTCCACGCCGTTCTTATTCCGCGCGTATTCGAAGCTGTTGGACGTGCAGGCAGTGATTCGGTTTCCACCCACTTTCACGTAGTCCATCCCGGGCTGCCCCATCTCTCCAGGACCATCCGACAAGGCGATCACTTGCAGAGGATTCTCCTCAGGCTCTGGCAGCGCTATCGCCCGAAGCCAATTGAGAAACTTCTCCTGGCTCGGTTTGCGCCAGCCTTCGTGCCCGAAGTGCGGCTTCACGGAGACGTTCCCCAGGACATCAAGCGTGCCATAATGCACCCACTCAACCACGTCCAACAGCGATTTTTGTTCTCTCAAAAAAGCCGCCGACTCGCCGTCCGGCCCGCTGATCGCGGCGAACGCGTGTCTGCCCGCAATGGAGGCCCCCGCCGAATACGCAAACACCAGCAGCAGACCTCTCTCGACCAGCGTCTGGAACTCCCTCCACACCGCCGGGTAGGTTTTCTTCGCGTACAGGATGTTCCGCGCGAACTTGGCCGGGTTGCCGCCGCCGAACTCGACCGCCGGACAGTCGTACAGCGCGGCGCGAAAGTGGTTTGCCGTCAGCATCCGGGCGTAGTCTGCGTCCGATTTGCCGAAGCGGATCTCGCGCAGGTACTCGAAGCCGAATGCGTCGGCCGTCGTGGACGCCCAGCTAACGGCGGCGTGGTAGTAGCTGTCCGACTCGTCCGCGCCGATATAAATGAGACAATTCTTGTCCCCCGGGGGACTAGCTGCGCTTCCTCCCTTCTTATCTGGTGCACGGATAAAAATCCCGCTCTCCTTCCGGTTCTCTCTGACCCTCTTGAGCATATCTCGGAAGCTCTCGCCGATGTCCCTGGCGAAGTTCCCGGAATTGGTGGTGGACGCAATAAGAACCTGGCGCTGGCTGGAAGCGGGAATGTCGTGCGCAGCAGCGACCGTGCACTCATGATGGGCAGATTGCGTCACGAAAAACCCATCTCTCGCGGCGGCGGGGAAGGCTTCGTGCACCCAGCCAGCGTTCGAGGCCGTCAATACCAGATGCGGATGCCCGACTTTCACTTCGCCTGACTGGTGTGGGGTACCTTCCGGCGGTTTGGCGGCGTGGGCCGAGTAAATGAGACCGCCGAACGGCTGCAGGGCCGCGACGAGCGCCACTAGAGCTGCCATGGCGGAACCGGAAGACTGCGAGGCGAGCTATGCCGAAAATACTATTCTATCCATCGTTGAAAAAGGGCTTATGAAATGTATGCGGAAGCGAACTATGCGTGTCTACTGTCTTTGTGGGAGCTGGTCCGTATGGTTTGATTTAATTTTGGCCTGAGAGCTTCTACAGTGGAAATTGCTGCGTCCGACTACTCAGCCGTCCAGACTCAGTAGATTCCGGGCCTGAACTCGCTTGCATACTACTAGCAGCAGCGCCGTAGTCGTCCGTAGATTCCGATCTCTTCGACGTCGGTCCTGAACTTTCTTACTCACGTCGAAGCACGCACGTGTAAGAACCAAGCTGACATCAGAACGTCTGCTTCTCATTTTGCGAACGATCGCGAATAACAGGAACAAGGACAAGGTGGAGAGCGGATAGTACTAAACTTTATTGGTGGCGTGTTCCAACATGGGACGTGCCTCCGAATCTAAGTATTTGGTATTTCACTTTCACTTGAAGCGTCGCGCATTTACTTTCACACTAAGCAGCCTCATAGGATGAGAGGCGCGCACGAGTATTTTACTTTTTTCACTGGTCGGAGAGCCCAAAACAGCCAAAACTGAAGCTCGTCCGCGTCCGGTAGAAGTATTGCAACCCTATCCCTATTACCGACCGATAGAAGTATCTATCAAAATGTTAGCACCGCCCCGCCCTCACCCGCCTCCCGACCTGTTGCTGCCGTTACTCGGCGTTGGCGAGGTCAGCGCTGCGACCTGCTGCGCGAGTTGCGTCGCCGGAACCAGATTCGCCTTTTTGATTTCCTGCAGCCCGCGCAAGATTTTCTTCATGTCGTCCTCGATCGTGCGGCACTTCGTTTCCAGCGAAAGCACTTTGTTCTGTAGTTTTGTGGTCACGACGTTCATGTTCGTGTTCATCCCTACTCCGGCGCCAAAGTTGAAGTTGTAGCCGCCCCCAAGCGGTCCTCCTGCTGCGGTAGCACCGCCAGACGAGGAGGTGGCGGACGATGGTGCCCCTCCGTAGGGACCACCTCCCAGCGCTGGTGCTCGCGCGCTGTTGAAGTTCATCATCATCTGATTTCCACCTATAACAGCGGCAGCGCCACCATGCTGTTCCCCGCTGCCTGCGAGCCCGCCGCCGTGCTGGGATCCACTGCCGTATCCGAGGCTCTGGAGCTTAGTGTTCCGCGGGGAATTGCTTCCGAAATCGCTTTCTCCACCCCGACCACTGTCCAGATTTCCGGAGGTCGAACTGCGTTTGAAGCGCATTCCGCCGCCGACTGCCCCCAGCTTGGATCCAGCGGCGCTCTGGTGGTTTGCGTTTTGAATTTCTGAATGGGTTGTTCCACTAGATGAGGCAGCCGCCAGTTGGAGTTGTGTGCCCCCGCTTAGTCCTCCAGAAGCTCCTGCGGCTCCAGCGGAGACGCCTCCACCCGACGGTCCAAACACTCCGTTGTTGTTAGTCGACGCACTGAAGGATGATGTCGAGCCTGCAGTCGGTACTCCTCCTTCCGCACCCCTTTGCTCGCCCGACTGCAGGGTTTCGATTTCGGCGTTTGTTGCCGACGGCGTTTTGTGCACCATAATGGAAAAGCGGGCTCCAGCCAGCGCCTTCGCCGCCTTCGTCGTCATCTGCTTTTCCCGGACCTTGTCCCACTTGTTCTTCTTTTTCCTACTGCCCCCCTCCGTGGATTTGGGCTTTAAACTCGACGTTCCGGTTGCACTTGCAGCACTGGCTTTCTTACTCGTCCCTTCTCCACCTTCTCGGTCAGACGCTCCCGACGACATCAATCCCGATGACGAGTCGTCATCCTCCCCCCCAGCTCTTCCACCGCGACCGCCGCCATTTTGGTTTCCCCCAGAATTATCCGAATCGCTTTCCTCCTCATCGTCGTCGTCGGAGCCCAGAGACCACCCGCTGTCGTCGTCCTCCTCTTCTTCGTCGAGCTCGTTCGCGTCGAGAAATCCAGCTCCCTCCTCGCTCCCTTCGTAGCTGCCGTCGAGCTCATCCACGTCGATGATTTCTGGAAATATCCCGCACACGAACTCCTGGTACGAGATGCTCCCCGTGCCGTTGCAGTCGAAATGGTTGAACAGTTTCCGGCACGTCGCTAAAGAGCCGAAGAAGTGAAACGCCTCCAGCATGCGCTTGAACTCGTGAAATTCAATACACCCAGATCCATCCTCGTCCAGTTCGTTGAACACCTCCCGTAAGTCGTTCGTCGTGTACCCCTGCTGCCGCATCCGGCTGCGCACCTTCTCGACGAGGATGATCGTGTCCTGTTCGAACCAAGTTTGCGAAAACGAGGTGCCGACGATCGCAATGGGCATGGAGAGAAAGATGACCCCCAAAAACATCATGATAACGGACCAGACGCGCCCCGCATTGGAAGCGACGTCCTTGCCGTACACCTCTGTGATCTGAATCGAGACGACAGCCACGATCGTGTAGTGGATGGCCTTGAAGAGGGAGTCAATCGTCACACAGGCATCCAGCGCCTGCTCTGGCTCCTCCTCCTCGTCAACTTGGAGCGTGCGGCGGCCGGGCGAGTGTTGTTGATGGGAGTGGGACACCTGGGTAAGACCACGATGCAGTTCTTCATCTCTCACCTCGTCCGCTCGAGATTCCCTGCTCATCTGGTTCTGGTCCCATGTGGACGAGGTCGTCGGACTCGTTAGGGGTGAAACCCAGGGCACCAAACTCCCGGCACTCACCGACTCCGAAGGGCGCAGCGCTCGCCTCGAGCGCGAGCTCGAGCTCGACCCGCCCGCCACCCCCGAGCAAAAATCTTCGATCGTCGTGTGATTCGTCGTCGACAGCAGCGCCGTCGCCGCGCTCGCGGTCGCTGTTGAAAGGCTGCTCATTGCGCTCACGGCTCCACTTCCTGAGGGCGAGGAGGATGTCGCGGATGTTGTCGAGGGTGACACTGACACCGGCTCCCCCAGGCCCGAGATGCCTCCTGGGAAGTAGAGCCACGCGCACTTCGACTGCCCGATCGGCGCTCCGCTCGACATCAGGTTTCCGAACTCGTCCGCGGCGTGCGCTTTTTCGAAGAGCAGCAGAAGGGACGAGCCGCACATCACCACGATCATCAGGAAGAACACCGGCACAGTCAGCGCCCTTCCCGCGTCCCGCAGCGCGCGCGACAGCAGGAACCACCCGCTGAAGTACCGCGTCAGCTTCAGCACCCAGAAGAAACTGCTAAAGATGCTGAACACGTGGAAGTAGACCGAAATGTGCTCGTGCAGCTTGAAAACGTTGTTGCACCAGTAGGGGAGAATCGCCAGCATGTCCGCGATTATGGTGGGACCAGCAATGGTATACTGCCTACATGGAATTTTGGGAGGACTCTCCGCGAGGTTCCCCTTGGGGGGCGGGTCCCACGGAGAGCACGTCTGCAGCAGTAACGGAGAGGGTTTCGAGCAAGGTCGCCAGGGTTGGCACTTCTCCTGCGCCCTCGCTAGAGCTGACAACCGATTGCCAACCTGGCCGCCCTCTTTTGCCCTGCTTTTAGGCTCTATCACCAGTCAAGGTAGTCAGTGGCATTCCCGTAGCCCTCCCCTCTCCCTTCGAATGGCTCATCGATCTCCCCGATGGATCAGCCACCCCCTACCCCCATAATGGGGCCCATTTCTGAAAACCGCCCCCGGCCCCTTCGCGCCGGGTAGACTTCAGAGCGCCTTGATCGGCACTCGCCACCCAGGGCAATCCGCCACCCAAGGGCGGGAGAGAACCCATCACCTTTCACTTACCAGCTACGGCCAACTACCACCTGGTCCCGACATAACGATGTTGTTCGGCTGAGTAAAGAACTTCTTCCGCTTCGGCGCGATCGCAAACCGCAAAGCCGCCTCCATGGTGAAGAAGATCACAATCACGAACCGCGCGTAGGCCGAGGAGCTACCGTCGAAGACGGTGTAGTTCAAATACAAACGGTGGTCATCATCTTTATCTACTCCATCCCCGTTTGTTTGTGATTTTGTGATGATGGAGCCGTAGGGGTTGTTGTGGTTGGCGCCGTACTCCTGCTCGCCGGCGGCCATGCCGAGCGATAGCGCTATCAGGGCGACGATCATAATCGACACTGTGGACGCGGAGGGCGAAACGAACGGCTCCTCGAGGAAGAGCCAGAGATAAAGCTTGTACTTCGTCCACTGCAAAGCGTCCTGGAACTCCTGAAGATGTTGACCGAGGATACTTCGTTTCTAGTTCAACTCGATGAATCAATTTTCGGTAAAACAATAAGTATGTATGGGCACCTGCATCCCGTCCTCGTCTAGGTTGATTTGTTCGTTTATCCGTTGTTCGTTCGCGGCCAGCACGAGTTCTTGCATCGCCCCTTCGATACCGCTGAGTCCCGGCAGCCCGGCGCCCGGCGTCGGCGCCAGAAACGACTTCCGCCGGTCCATCGTGCTGACCCGCGGAATCCCGAGCCCACTGCCGCCCCCGTCCGACGAACCCGGCAACTGCAACGCCGATGTCCCACCGCCAGCACTGGATGACGCACCAGCGCCACCATTTACATTTCCCCCGCCACCAGAAGAGGGGCCCCCGAGAGTCGCGCTCGAGTGTAGCTGTTCCAGGAGTTGTTCCCGGATGTCCGACGACAAATGAATGCCGCTGTTGCTGCGACCCACGGCCGAACCACTGCGCCCGGTCTTGATCACAATGCCCGACCCCGAGCGGGACTGCCGCGACGCCCCCTGGTGCTCACGAGGAAACGCAAGCGTCTGCGCGCGACCGAAAGCGGGGAGCTGCCCGCCAGAAGCCGAGGGACTGTCGTGATCGTGAAAACGAAATCAGAAGAAAATGCATTTCATTGGGAGCTCGAACTCGATGAAAAATGTTGAAGAAAGCAGAAACATTTTTATGGGCGTGCTTTAAAACTGCCAACCCAGTAAGTACCGCCCCTTGATGGCGGTTGGCTCCTCTTCGCGGACTTCGGCGACGGAAAAAGCTCGGGCAAACGGCTTTTTGCTCACGCCGGCGCCGGAAAACCGACGCTCGTCCGTCATCCTGCGCTGACCTACCGTGTGGCCACTTGGAGCTGAAAGCGCAGGCGGAGACAGACACTGCAAAGGTGTGAATGATCACGGATAGGGACACTGGAAAGCGTCTTTCTCTCCTTGGCACTTACTTTCGCATGCAACGGCTACAGCACCGAGACAGAAGCTAGGGCTAGCAGTTTGCAAAATTATCTCTCACGCCGCGCTCGGACTCGATGCACTCACGCTGCCAAGTATGCTGAACCGCCGCCCGTCTCCCGTTCCACAAACCATAGTCTCGTTTCTTTTTTCAGGCTGTTGTAGTTTGTGTGCACGTGCTGCCCCCGGGTAGCACGATTCGCAAGATGTCGGATATTCTGTGCAGCAGAAGCGGAATATTGTAAGCAATCCTACTCAGCCTCGGGAGTGTCAAGTTTCATTCAAGGCTACGTAGCTGCTGACGACTAGTTCTGCACGAATGTCTGACTCTATGTGAACGTGAATCCTTTCCAACATGATAAAGTCTCCCTGTATTACTATGATCAGAGGAATGGCGCAGCTAGGGTTGTGCTAATTAAGGCAAAAATGTAGATGATGTACAGCGTACAACTCTACTACTACATGATCAAGATCAATTCTCTAATTATGCCACTGGCGTGTAGCGGCTTGCTTGACTGCGAGGTCGTTTGGCTGTGGGTCTACTTCTACGTCCTACGCAGATGGTTGGTTCCCAGACGCCTGCGGGCTGCTGTCGGCCGGCAATATCGGCTTCCGCCTTGATGGCAGCATTTTGTGGTCCTCCCCATGTCCCGGCTGCCACTGCCGTTTCCACAGCACCGCTGCGTCCTTGTTGGCGTCCTGCACGTTGTAGAAGCCCTTTGACCGTGGCCAATCCATTACCATTACCTCTTCTCCGGTACTTTTTCGCTGCTTCTTCCGCGCGTACTTGTAGCTGTTGGACGTGCAAATCCTGGTCTTGTTTCCGTCGATTCGCACGTAGTCCATCCCCGACTCTCCCCATCCATGATCCCCGTCCGACAGGCCGATCACTTTCAGCGGGTCGCTGGAGTTCAGCTTCATCCGCTCAGTGCCTTGATCCCGACGAGCAGTCCGCTCAATATACAGCCAGTTAAGCAGCTTCCGCTGGTTCTCTTTCCGGTTCTCGCAGTCCTCGAAGTGCGGTTTTACCACCATGTTCCCCAGCAGATCCAGCGTACCGTGCCTCGCCCAGGTGGCGACTTCGTCGGGGTCTTGATCTTTGAGAAAGTCCGCGGATTCGCTATCCGGCGCGCGCACGGCGGCGAACGCGTGTCTGCCCGCGATGCAAGCGCCCGCAGAGTAGGCGAACACCAGCAGCAGACCTCGGTCGACCAGCTGCCGGAACTCGGTCCAGAGCGCTGGGTAGGTTCGCTTCCAGTGCGAAATGTTCCTCGCGAACTTCGCCGGGTTGCCGCCGCCAAACTCAATGGCCGGGCAGTCGTGAAGTGCGGCGCGCAGGTGCCCAGGATTCTCCATGCGGTCGTAATCAGGCTTCTCCGATTGCCCCAGGCGGATCTCGCGCATGGACGCGAATCCAAACGCGTCGGCGGTGGTACTGGCCCAGTCAAACGCCGCATGGTAGTAGCTGTCGGTCTCGTCCGCTCCAACGTAGATCAGGCAGTTTTGGTCGCCCTTCTTCGGAAAGAGCCCGGTTTCGCGCCGGTTTTGCCGCACCTCGCGGAGCATATCCTGGAAAGCAGCGCCGATGTCGTGGGCGAAGTTACCCGTATTCGTGGTGGACGTGATCAGGACCTTCCGCTTACTCTCGGGGGGAATGTCGGTTGCGCTGGCGACACTGCACATTTTCGGGGACCGCTTGACGAACAAGCCAGCCTGAGCGGCGCCGAGATGCGTTTCGTGCACCCACCCAGAATGCTCTTCAGGCACTACCATGTGCGGCTGGGAGATGGTGCCGTCGTCCTGTTTCACACAACTCTGGGCGACATTGCTTTTTTCTTTGATCCTGCGCGCACGAGGCGCGTCAGCAGTAACGGTAGGAGAATACGGCGCCGCCCCAAGAGCCCGCTTGCGCGTCGAGTCCCTCTTCGCAATTAAGTCCGTCTGCACGATCACGGCAACAGAGGGCGTCATACCGCAGCTCGCGACGAGCGCCAAAAGCAACCTATATCGAGCCATGATGGTCTCTATGCAGTTGTGGAAGCCCACTTTGTGCTGAGGTGATGCAAGTTACTGAGCGAGTACTGTTGTTGGAAAAAGGTATGCGCTACCTAGTGTGATGCTATCAGCATAAAATGGATGGATGGATGGATGGATGGGGTTCGTGGCGAGCGCCTTTCCCAGACGGAGCCAAAAAGTCTCGATAGAGAAATAGAAAAGCTTTGTCCGACTAAAATCGATGGAATAAGACGTTAAAAGGCAGAGAAGTGGTGTGCAGATTGATGCCGTCAAGGCCTTCAAATGATGAAAGTCAAGGGGCTCAACGTGTTCCTGCTGTTCGACTTGAAAGCCCTGGTATCAGTTTCAGTTTTACAGTATACCGCTACAAACAGGATCGTGGTCGTGTGTGTCAAGTTTTATTATATTTCCCCGAATTTATTAATGCATCCCCTCGAAACTGAAAGATTTTCCTGTCTGATCCAAAATGATAAATCCAAACAGCAGCGCACCGAATCCGAAACGCTAGAGGACTCAAAATCAAATTACATTCACACCGATCGATCACAACCCAGTTTGTTTTTCACCCACCATGCACTCTTTCTGTTGTACCTTGTGGGTTTTTATCGGTTTCGCGTCACCGCGCTTTCGATTGTTGTCGCAAAATGAGCCAGTTCTGGGTAGCAAGATTCGCATGAATGTCGCATGTGTTGTGTAGGAGCTGTGATCTAGTGCAAAACCTGAGACGACAGTCCCCCAAAGCAGCTCACGTTTTCAGCACGACGCTCACGTAGTCTTTTGCCCGCGCGCATAGCCAGCCGTTCCCAGGCTTTTCGCGGCTCAGCTCTCCGTAGTGCCTTCGCTTCACCTGGTAGAATACCCAGCCGCCGTCCAGCACCACTTGTCCCGCGCACAGGACGCTTTCCCCCACCTTGAACGGCGGCCCGGGTACGATGCAGCAGTCCGCGAGCGTCGGGCCGCTCCGCGCCCGCAGTGGCACCGCGGACCGCGGCTGGACGATCCGCCGCAGTGCGGAGTTGAAGATCTGAACGGGCATCAAGTCCGCGACCGACTTCCACGCGTCCTGCTGCTGGGCGGACGCCAGCGTCATGTTTACAAACGCCATGCTCATCTCCTTGTGCAGGGTCTTGGAAGAGTTCTTGTCGCCCGTGTGGATGCCGAGCCTGGTGGCCTCGTGGTGCCACTTGCGCCGGTCCCACAAAGTCCACCCCTTCACGCCAGGCATGCCGTTGGTGAGCTGAACCTGTGTGGTGCCGCGTGTGGGCGAGAACAAATACGAAAAACGGTAAGAAGTACTGATGGAGAGGAAAAGCTAGAAAAATGAGTAGCTTTCACCGATGAAGACGACAAACTACGCGTATTGGATTCCTAAAGTGACTTATCAGTGCCAAGAAACCACAAGTATGAAGTACTAAGTACCCAATGGCACAGTGGTTCTCCGTACACCGGCTCCATGCCGATTTGTTGCCATATTTGCCCCGGTGTCGCCTTCACGATCTGTCCGTTGAACTCGCTCGGGCTGTTGCCCCCCTTCAGAATCACCGCCCGTTCCGCCGTTACCGCGAAGAAAAACGGCGGCTGCGCCAGGTCCTGCACGAAGCAAGTTTCCTCGAGACTGGACGCCCACAGCTGCACCGGCTTCAGCTCGTTTTCGCGCTGCTTTTTCCGCAAAAACACGTAGTCCTCCTCCGTTGGCTTCAATAACTCCCGCATGAATGTCTCGTCGTCCTCGAGGAAGGCCTTTTTCTCAGCCGCGCGCTGCGTCTCAACATCGAAGACCTTGGCGGCGAGCTTCTGCTGCGTGCTGGTTTTTTTTACAAAGTCCGCCTTCGACTTCCCCCCTTGGTCGTCCGGACCCTGATCTTTCTCGGCGGCAGGGTCGCTGTGATCGATTCCCGGCGTTGAGTTTGAGTTTCTTCTCCTAACTATGTATTGATGCGAAAGTGCTGCACCCACACACAAAAAACGAGCAAACGCACGTGTCAAACCCGAAAAAAAAATACGTTCCTTTCGCGTTCCAGATGTAGTCGCTGTTCTTCATGCCGATGTAATCGTAGGGTATCCTTCCCTTCTCGTCCCGCTGCAGCTTGTCCGCGCCGTGCCTTATCAACACCTCCGCGCACATCGGCCGATTCCACAAAACGCACTTTTACAGGTCAAAGCAATGCATTGTTAGGGACATCTTTCACAAACCGGACCGACCATCGGAACGACCCGATCGATGTTCTGGGATCCATGCCGGTCGATTGCCAGGAGGCGGGGGATAGCAGGATTTGACGCTATCGCTAGGGGGGCGGTGAGCTGCTACAGCAGTGAGTAGCCACAGCGAGGCGCCACTTTTGCTTCCAGCATACGCCTCAGGGTGCCAACTCCTGCTGTTCTGGCGGCGGCACGTGGTTCCGATGACTGAGGCCAAAAAAGCACCAAAACGCGCCAAAAAAGGGGGCGCCCGTTTTGCAAAAATGCGTCCTCTAGCAATGCATTCACTTCTTCAGCGTTAACACTTCTTCAGCGGGTGCTGCACCGCGGGGTTGGCTTTGCAGATGAGCAGAAGATCCGTGATCCGGTGATCGTCGTGCATGCACGCCCAAAGCAGCGGCGTGAAGTTGTTGCGCGGGTCTATGTAGTTCACGATTTCGAAGATGGTGTCGTCGTATGTCTGGAACGCATTCTCGTTGTTGTTCAGCATCCTCGTCTGCTGGAAAAATGTCCTGCCCCCTGGCGCGTCGGGATCGCGAACCCTGTCCACCTGCTGAATGGTGTCCAAAATCCGCACGCACTTGCTGAAGTCGCCACTGCGAACCGTGTCGAGAAACTCCACGCAGAAATCGACGTAGCGATTCCGCGTCGCGAAGTCCTGAATCTGCTTCTGCTTGCCCTCGTAGAGCCGCTGGCGACGGGTCTTGATCTCGAACGGCTTCTCCTCCGTGGCTTCGTCCATGGAGGGGCGTCTCGGGACCTCGTCCGGGGGTTTCTCGCCGAGCGGGAGACCGACGGCGGCGGCGAACTGCTCGGCGGAGGGCTTGGTGGTCGTGTCCTGTGGAGTTCATCGGGTTGGGTTGGGAAGGGGGCCGTGCGTGTTTTTGTTATTGCGTAGCCATTACCTTTACAACCATACCACTGGGGTATAGACTGAAATCAAACACTGACTGGAACAAAGACAAACTCAGTGGTCAGAAACTCCTCGCTCTATTACACTGGGCGACTCGCCTGGTCCCAACGACGACATCATCCGCGAGAACGTCGCTGTTGGCGATCCGGGTGAAAGTTCCGGCACAGAATCGCCCGGGGAGTCCCCTTCCTTTTTTCCCTCCTTCTTCACCGCCGACGGTGCAGACGGTATCGCTGCAGGCATCGAGTGATCTCGCGAGATCACAGAGGCTTGACCTGGAGAAAACATCAAGTCGCAGCGGATAATTCGTTGCAGATTCATTGCTCAAGTACTGTATGACTGATGGGAACATACGAGAACGAGGCAATAGGTTCAAGTTCTCGACCGGAGACAAAATGAATGCAGGTTGGCTGCCAGAACCTAGTAGAATGAAATAGCTACTTACTTCCTTTCCGCATGCTTTGCACCAGCCCGAACTGCGGTGCCATTGCAGCCATGGGGCCTGGCGCGCGCACCCGGTGACTGTTTTCCGCCTTGTGCCCACCGCGGTCCCCCATCATCGACTTCAGGTGCTCGAAGTCATCTTTTCCCATTCCGCTGACGGTCCCGACCTCATTGTCCGGCTTCGAGAAGTCCTTGCGGTAGTGATCCTTCGTCACTGCGATGGGGAAAACCTTCATCGCGGAAGACGTCATCCTGCCGGAGTGGCTGCGGTCTTCTCAAACGATAGTGCGTCGCACGCGACCAGTGGCGCTTTGCGCGAGCGTGTGGTCGTCGGAGAGGAGGAAAGACGTGGGAAGCTGAATACAGTAAAAGAGAGCTTGCAGGGGGAAAAATTCACGGCTTTTGTGCTGTGCACCAGCAGCTGTTGCTGTTCCGAGATGAGCTTGACTTTGAGGACATTTTATATTTTTTCTTGGGCAAAAACAAAATGGTGTAGTCGGACAAAATGCAGAATTTACATGTTAGAACGCAAAAACTATGACTAATCAACCAAATTATTATAGTGGGCTACTGTGAATTCAAGAAAAAGACGTAATCTAGTCCTGTGAGGTTCAAATTCATTTGTTGCGCTGCGTTTTTGGAGAGTAGTCCGAAGAAACTAAGGCTCGCAGATTTCCTGGTGGTAGGAAGACGACAAGCGAAGCTCTCGCGTGACACTCAATCGCTCACTCTCTCGGGCTCGAGTCCACTCTTATTCGTGCAGGATGAGATGTACACCAGCTTGAGAGGCAAAGCCAAATCGCCAGCCTGGCATTCGTGCTCGTTGAAGTATTTAAGTGGACTTTTCCCGAAAGCACGCCAACACGTGAGAAATGTTTGTACCAACCTGGTCCCGATTGATCCAAGAATGTGTTATGATTCGCAAGAGCAAAATATCGAAGACGAAATTCAAACTTGTACCAAAATTACAACTGAAATTGTACATGGCGTACTGCTTAGAGAACTCGTCCTACTGCTGGTCTTGGGAAAATAGCGGAACCACCAAACTATGCGCAAAATGGAGTCTCGCGGGTTGGCTTTTTTTTGCGGAGGAAACACTTTAGGCCTGGTGTCAAGCGGAGGAAGTCGGAGTCGCAACGTCCTCTACCTACGCCTCGTCCTATTGTTGATGTCCGAAACGTCGTGCGCCCTCGTGTGCGTTCGATACCGGTCCGTCATCGCGTTTTTCGGCACTCGCGGCGACGCCCCGCGGATGTCGTCGGTCCGTAAATTTGAGTACCCGGCATATGACGTATCTGCGTCATTGTAGTGTTGCCGCTCGTACGCCAATCGCCGCGGCGAGTTCAACGCGATCGGGCCGATTTGCTCCACCCGCTTCTCGCGGTTCGAGGGCGACACCACCGATTCGTGGTTGCCGTGTTTCGGCGACTGGTTGGTTTTCTGCAGCACGTTCGGCACCACCACCCGGCCAGTAATTCTCGACCGGCCGGGCAGCTCCTCATACACCCGTTTTCCGCCGATGATCGTGTGATTCTTCGGCATCAGATGCGTTGGTTGGTACTGCTCGAAGTCGCGCGCGCGGTCCACCATATCCTGCGCCTCGTCGTAGTACTTCCAGTCGCGCTCCAAATTTTCGTGCGCCTTTTTCGCCCTCCCCGCCGCATTCGGCGAGCAGATTTCCGTGTGCATTTCGACCAGCTCCATGAGCCCGTCTCGCTCCTCCGGCGGCACGGAAACCAAGTTTGCCCGCACGCTCGTCACGCCCGGATCGCCCTTTTGGTGCGCATAAGCCGGTTTCAGTGGTCCGCCCCCATTTTCCATGCCGCTCGGCAGCTCGTCGGTGAACAGGTACTGGAAGACGTCCCCGCCGGTTTCCTCGAAGCGGTGACTGACCCACTTCAGCGGGGGCGGTTTTTTCCGGTACCGCGGGTCGGTCCGCAGGTTGCACGCGATGATGTCGCTTGTATCCGCGAAAACGTCCTCGTTGTCGTCGGAAGGCGTCGGATAAGGCGTTCGTGCCGATTTGGACGAGGACGAACTGTTTTTCGAAGGCGTTTTGTACGTGTAGTCGTTGGACGCGTGTCCCTTCGTGGCGATGCCCAGCTCCTGCTGATCGCGGGGCAGGTCGTACCCGCGGATGTGCGCGGCCCTCCGTGGGGAACGCGAGTTCGACTGCGTGTCGTTGTCCACGACCTTGTCCCAACCGTGGATCGCCTCCGCGTGCCACTTCCGGTTGCTCTCGTCGCGCTGCTTCCGCTGCTCGGGAGAGGGGCGGTTGAAGGAAACGTGGCGCTGCTCTTGTTCTTGTTGGGCATGATCGCTACAGCTTCCGTGCTCCAGCCTCGCGACATACTCGCCCTTCTGCACGAGATCGGCAGCCACGCGCCGCGGCGCGAGCGACCGCTCGTATTCGTGCCACTTGGACGACTTGTTTTGCCGCCACGCCGTCTCCGCCGTCAATTCGTCTACGAACGGATTCAGGACCTGCCCGTGATTCCTGCTCCGCGCGTCGGCGTTGTGCGGCGCTCCGTAATTGTACCGATAGTCCTTGTTCTGTTGCTCCTTGCGCGCCTGCTCGCGCGGCGTCAACCGTCCGCCGAATGCACTTTCACTCTCCACCCCGTCCGTCGCGCGGGTCGTGTACGTGTAGACTTCCGCCGCTGAGGAGTTCGCGCCCCGGTGGCCGCTGGTGCTGTTCTCACGCTGGTTATTCGCATTCGTCGGCGTTCTGGACGTGGAGCTCCGTTTCGGCGTCCGGTCGACGAAGGAGTCCAGCATTTCCATTTTCGAGCGCGGCGTGCGGCACCCGTTATCGAGGTTGCCGATATTTACGTTGCAATGCGTCACGGGATTGTTTTCCGGGTTCAGGTCTCTTCCCCCCAAATCCGTCGAAGCGTTATCGACCCGAATTCCGCCCCGCACGTACTGGTCGAGGACGTTGCTGTTTTTGTTTTCCCCGTACTTGCAGCTGCGCGGCGTCAGTCTGCCATCTTGGAGTAAAGTGGGGAAAATTGCTGAATCCGCTTCCCCGCTCCCCGTCTCCGTGATGGGCTTGTGCACACGACGGAAGCACGGTGGCGGCGCGTGCGGTAGTGCCAGCATCTCTTCCGGCACACTCCCCCGGAGGTGCTCGGTCATCTCCTGCTGCCGCTGCGCGCGTTCCCGTTCGAGTTGCATTTTTCTGCGGTTGTAGCTGGTGGGCGAGGAACCCGGTTGGCCGGCGTAATCGTTCGCAGCCGAAGAACTCGGGAGTTTGTACTGCGGGTCCAACGGGTCGTTCGGAGCTGGGTGTTGGGGATTTGAGGCGATAGCGATTTGGCTATGCGAAAAAAACCTTTATCGAAAAACTTCCAGCCGAAGAAAAAAAAAAGTACGTCCTCTGCTCGTGTCCCACCTCCTCCACAGCGGATCCTTCCTCGGTTGCGCTTTCTCCACGTCGGCTGTGTAGAGGGTCGAGATCGGTGGTCGGTTCCCCGAGAACACCGGCTTCGCCGGCTGCAGCTCCGTGGGGTCGTACGCGGCGCGGGTCGCTGCCGTTTGATAAAACTTTATCTTCGGCGTGGCACCGTCGACGTCGTCCGTCCGGAGCTTCGGGCCGCGCTCCCGTCCCTGCTGTCGGAAGTCAGCGTCGTGGTGCTTCAGTCCGTAGTCGGTTCTGGCATCGATGGTCTGCAACGACATCGTCTCGAGGGGGCGGCCGTAGCCCCGCGGAGAGTGACGCGGGGGATTATGGTAGTGAGCGTCCACATCGTACGGGCACGTGGAGCTGGTTCGGTGGGGGTGCTGGGACTGTTGCTGGCTATGCCCCTCCATCTTCTAGTAGTTAATGGCTTCTTTACAAACACAAGTGAAACTGACCCCAATGTAGAAATGCTGCTTCTTGAGAAGACATTTTTCCGGAACCCAAAAATAAGTCTGGCAGCACGGTTTGAGTTCTTTCGCAAATGAGTTTTAATTTCAGGCACTTTGTGTGCACGAGATTTATTTAATTTCGGGTTAGTGCTGGCAAAGAAACGCCTGGCGCGGACGAGAAGGAAAAAAACATAAGCGAAAAAAAGTGAGTAAGACGCACGCAAAGCGATCAGGAAAAATCACAACAATGAAAGTAGCCAACACGACATGGCCGACATCGGATACACGACCATGCTTCCAACGACAAGATCCGGAAAACACGGAGGGAGACAGCGCTACTATCGACGGAACAATGCGCTACGAAAAGGAAAACAGACCGAGCGAAAACGGATGCTAGCTTTTTGCCCGAATCCGGCCATGCGGAGCATGAGCCTCTTCCTCCTTAATGCGAATGGACGGATCTTCTCCACAGATCCAGTTTGCGTTTTTGGACTAAAAAAATCGTTGCGCGTAGCCACCTCCACCTTGTTTTTTCTTAGAAAACGGTGTGGTCCGCATGCATGAATCGATATTGAACGTTGTGCAGGAATCGTAGGGAATCGTCGTCAATGAGGTAGTTCGTGGAGGTCGCCAATGCGTATACACAGGTACACATACTCTGGGGAAGCTCACAAATGCCCCAGCAGTTGCTTGTCCAGCTCCAAAAAGCGGCTGTCCGTGATTTTCCCCCGCAGATACAGCACTATCTGCCCGAAGTACTCCAAGATTTCCTCCCGCGCATCCGCGTCCGCGAGCCCGCCGCCGCCCATTGCGCCACTCCGCAGCGCCGTGCAGTGATCCCTGCAGATCGTCAGCAGCGTGTTTATTTGCAGCAGGTTTATCTCCGGGCAGCCGTGTTCGTAGTAGTAGACGTAGTTGTCGAGCGTCTCGAGGAACAGTATCACCATGTTTGGGTTTGTGGACACGCACTGCTCGGAAACGCGCACGCACTTCTGCAGGCACTCCTGCACCTTGCCCGCGGTTTGCCGGTTCTTGTTCCAGAACAAGTGGCTACAGATGTTGATGGCTTTTACCTGTAGGTGTTTCGACTTTTTGATTTTGGACAGGAACTTCCACAAACGAAAGGGAAGCAATCTCCAATTTTTAAGTACCTGCTGCGGTTTCTTCAGCAGCTTCGCCCCGTGCTGGGTCACCTTCGCTGCGAATCCGTCGTAGGCGGTTTCCTCCAGGCACGTGAGCCCCTGCAGCACCCCGACCAGCAGGTTGATACACCTGAACTGCTGTCGCGACTCCTGGATGTCCTCCTCGAACACGGTTAGTGATTGCTCCACAAACTCCGAGCAGATGTCCGCAAAAGCGCCCGACCCCTGGTCGATGGCGTTCGCTATGGCGGCGGCTTTGAGCCACATCTGGACGGCCACCTCGGGCGCCGTGCTGTTCAAGCCGGAGGACAACGTCTTGTGCACAAAGAGAAAAAACTTCTTGCTGGTCATCTCGGGCAGGGTGTAGGGCTGCTTGGTGACGGGGTCTAGCACGTTATTCTGCGCACCGAGCTCGCGGAGCCTTATGCGCGGAATCAGGTCCAGGACCTTGTACCTGTGAGTGATGGAGTGAAGTCGTCGGAAGACTGCTGAAAGATTGGGTTTGCTTCGAACTGCTCCTTTCAGACCTTTGTTTGTCATCATGTGCGATGGCAAAAAACATCTTCATTACAGCAGAGTCGGCAATGTGAAGGCCATTCTTCTCGGTCCCCCCGGCCCGAAGAAGCTCCTGAGGGTTGTGTAGAACATGAACAGTTTGTCCGTGTCCGCATGTTCCACTTGGTGCACCAGCTTGCAAATGAGCTCTTGCTCCGTCGCGAAGCCTTCTTCCTCTGTCTCCCCGCCCATTGAGGACCCACTCGACCGCGGGTGGGCGCTGCTACTCGACCCTCCCGCTCCGTTCGCACCCCCCATTTCTGGCGGGTCGTCTTGCAGCAGTGGCGTTAGCAACCGCAGCAGCCGCTTCAAATCCTCCTCGGTACTCAGTTTCACGTCGTTCTCGAGCACGATTTTCATGATCCCTACCGACACCTTCTTGCGGCCCTGAAAGTGCAGTAGCTGCACTAGGTTGGCGTAGTGCTCGAGCGACAAAACTTGCAAGCCGAGCGACCGCACGGGCCCGGAGCAGATCTCGACCACCGACTCGACGGCGTGGAACTCGTCGAGCTTCGACGGCGTGGCGTTCTCGCTGTCGTAGCCGAGGTGTCGGAGCAGCATATTCACGCAGCTGGACAGGATAACGTCCACGTAGTGAACGGCTTTCGTGTCGAACTGCTTGTAGAGGGACAGCGTGAAATTCAGGAAGGCGACCTGTAGTGTCGAGATGACACGTTATTTTCAAACAATATACGAACCAAGAGCGTGGCAGCTGCGACCAAGGACATCGCGGTCGCATTTCTGAGGAAAAACCGTGACGTGATTCGTGAAGAAGATGCGGATGCTACCTACGGACTATTTCCAATGAGTGGTCCGTGTCTGCGTAAGAAAGTAGTACCTGCAATTCCAGCAGCGGCCCGATGTCCATTCCGCCCCCTTGCGTCGGCTTGTCTAGAATCTGCGCGAGGAAGTTCCGGAAGAACCCGAATATGTCGATTTAGAGGTTGAAAAAATGCAGGTCGTGCTTCAGGTTTAGGTTTAGCCTTTAGCAAATCCTGTCTGCCACCTACACCTTCCGATCAGTGATGGTCATCACGCAACGATACCCGACCCAGAAGGTTCGCTGGCGCTGGGGGCAGCTTCGCTTCCTCTGGCTGCAATTTGCTCAGGTAGGAGCCAACGCGTCACAGATTGAACGACGCAGTCTTCTCGTGGGCCGTGGGGGCGTAACAGTCGGAGTCTAATCCACCTACTGCCGATCCTAGACCTTCTCCCTGAAGGGAGGGAAACCTCCCACGAGTGGTACTCAACCT
>RXOD01004321.1:0-24138 GCA_005223375.1 Amoebophrya sp. AT5.2
AGGGGGGGGGCAACGTGCCACGGCTCGACACGGTCGGTGACCGCCGGGCAGACCAGTTCGTGGCGCTCTAAGCTGGAAGCGTGGCGCTCCAAGAAATAGTTGGAAATGTGTCAGTATTCATTGCATCAGTCATTGTTGGTGGCCGCCAGCCGCACCTTTTGCTGCATCCATGCGAAAGTGTTTCCCGCGAAGTCTTTAACTTTATCCCGATATCTCCAGTCCATGTTCTTCGGGTTGTAGAAGACGTTTGTGTCATGTCCGCCTACTCTGAGTCTGAGCCTGGTCTGCTCAAACTGCACCGGACCGATTCCGTAGAAGCAAGCAGTAGCCCTCCTGCGTGAGCTCATCATTCGTAACGGAGGTATATCTTGTCGAGCTCCCGCACCAGCCGTGCCCCGCTCCGGAGCACACGCAGCACCAGGACCAGCTACCCGCGACTTCGTCCGCAGATATCGCTCTGTAGCGAGCGTCTTCATTCGAGCGCCACCTCCTCCGCCATGTCCGATTGCAGCCGTTGGTCTGATTGTTGGTTCGCGACGCCGAAAGCGAGGGCGAAAGTGTTGGTGTTGCTGTTGACGATCCGCATCCGCACGTCGCCACAGGCCCAGCAGCGCCACCCATGTGATCCCCATCTATGCTGGCGTGGATCTTGGAACAGCCGAAACAAACCGCACGGCGACCAGCAGCACCACTGCGCCTCCACGTCGTTCGCGTCGAGGCGATGGTACGAGGAAGTCCACGGCTGCGAGTCCTCATCGTCATGGGAAGCGCAGCGCAATGTGAGAAAAGGAGAAGGACGTGTAGAATTCTACAATTTGCCTCCGTCCGATACAGTTATCGCGTATGTCAAGACATAAATGAAGGCATACTTACAAACTAGAACGGAAGTCAATGTCTTTGTCGAGAATCGACACGGACAAAGGAGCAATGATTTGGTGAATCCCTTACGCCAGTTGCGGACGCGCGGTGCGTGGGACATGGAGCTCAGTTTGTGAATCTTTTTTAAGTTTGTGAATCTTTTTACTTGCACAACTGAATCTGAAACCCATGATCGGCGAATCATTATTATTTCACCACGGAGCACGCATGTTGCCGCGATTGACTGTCAATCGCGGCAGCAATTGGTATTTCCTCCCTTCCATCCTGATACTCAATTCGCAGCTGTTTCACCTAGAATTCCTTTCACGGATACGTATTCACATGAAGAAAGATAGATCATGTTCACAATTCCCAGATCCTTCGCTCAGCGAAGGCGGCGTGTCCGCCGATCACCGGCCGTCGGATCCGGCCGATGTCGATCCACGACTGACGGCCCACTCGTTTGTCCACGCCGGTCAGTGAAGCCCATCCGTGGGATGCAATCCAGCTGAGGACGACGTTACACTGCGCTACGACTTACAGTCGATACATAATCTTCGCACACTGCGGAAGTGACTTACGGACGGGCGGCATGGACGTGGAGCTACAGAATAGCGCGCGCCGCTGGTATCTAGGTAGGTCTTTCACGTCCACACCAGCCATCTCTTTGTCCATGCGACCGCGAGTTGGACCTCTCCAGGCGCAGCACTGGATCTGGGCGGTGATAGCAGTGCAGTATCACCACTAGCGCAAGGAATTCACTGCAGATTTGATGTGATACGATACCCACTAGCGCAAGCAATTTGATGCTGACGCTTGTGCAACTGCGATAGATACAACTACACACGTTTGAATTGGATTCAGTGCAGTATCCCCACTAGCGCAAGCAATTCACTGCAGATTTGATGTGATACCCACAAGCGCAAGCAATTTGATGTGATATGAATGGTGACACTACTGCAATAGATATAACTACACACGATTGAATTGGATTCACCACGACAGATCATATTGCGATGCTTGCAGGGGCATAAACAATCGACCACTTGTTTCACTGAGGAGGAACACTTGTCTCACTACGGAACAATGCCTCATCACAGCATGATTAGAAATTTTGACTGATCAGTCTCAACTTCCCCCATGGATCGTCCCCACGGGTCATGGTCGGACATTCACAACTAGACGCGCCTCAAGCTCGCGTGGAGGTACACCACGACGAGCGAGGACAGCTCTACCTCATCGATGTTTCATTCCGATGGTAGTGGGAAGACTTACTTCTTCTTCATCATCTTCATGGACATCTTCTTCATGACCGGGGCCGGGGCGGCGGCCTTCATCATCTTCATCATCTTGGCCATCTTGAGGTTTTTTGTTTTTGGTTATTCAACCTAATTTCCCTAGATTTTTTGGAAAAGCGATTCAGTTTTCATTCTCTTTGCTGGGGTAGGGTATGTATGAGGGGTGCATGATCTGAAGACTGGAGATGCGATATGGACGAGCTGTTGATGTACGTGTTTTGAAAACCAGCAGGAACACAATGCACATGGAACGCTATCGCTCCCCAGAAATTTTCTAGGTCTCTCTCTATCTCTCGGAGAACTCGTCTGCACTCACTGAGCGCGACTGCGTCGCACAGAACAGCTTGTATTGGAGATATTAAAGGGTATCATTGACCAGTGCCGTTTTTAAGTTTTTCGAGGTGCTCCAGCGGCCGGCACATGGTGGACCCCACGGCTCTAGTCGCGAGCAGCTTTCTTCGTCCATCCACCACTGGGTGCAATCACACGTATACCGCCAATGAATCGGATCTGAACGAAACCATAAACGAAAAACGAAACGGTCCGTTCATTTCCCGTTCTCGTCGCAGCTGAGGACGTCCGAATGCACCCGCGCCTGCACCAAGCCGCGCCCAACATGAAACGCGCCCAACATGAAACGCGCCGAAGAAGAGGAGCCGTCCCTTTACTTCTTCTTGTAGATCAATTTCAGCGTCGGGTGCGGCTTGCCCACGTAGGTGGTGCCCTTGTAGACGAAGGACGGCTTTTTGGCGGCCTTCGCGGCGAGCATGAGCTTGAAGAACTCGTTCACCTTCATGCTGCCCATCTTCTTCATGGAAGACATCTTCATCGCCATTTTCATGGACGACTTCTTCATGGCCATCATCTTCGCCATCTTGCCTTTTTTTTTCCTTGTCGAAGGGACAAAGGAAGATGCTTTTTTCCGCTGTGGATTGGATACGAGTTTTAGAGTTATAATGAAGAAGATACTTGGAGTTATCATCAGTGAGCATCGGGCGATTAAACTTTATGAGTCTTTCAATGCGCGCTGTCTCTTTTAATCGAGTACTAAATGGTTTACATATCAGTTGCCTATTTGCTCAGCCGAGTTGCTCTCGCGGTACGTCGTCGATCCCTCGCAGCGCGGAGTGCCTGGGACGAGGAACAGCTACGACCTGATTCACGGCCAGGCGGCGAACGCCTGTAGTACGCCTGGGCCCCGTGATATTTTATTGACTCATTGCGCGAGCTGCTGGAGGTGGATACACCACAACCCGCACCGCGCCGAAGGGATACCATGCCCCGCATTCCGTTCGGAAGAGACACGTCTTCAACACACGTACTAGCGGGACAGAATCACCGTCAAAGTCGTCATGTGATCATCAACTTTCAAGCGAAAGCTAACGCAGCCACTTACTTGTAGAAAGAGCGGACCTTGGCCAGGAGGGCCTTTCCCTTCGGGGTCTTGCCGCCCACGGGGCAGAATCCCTTAACGCCCAGGGCCTTGCGGGCCTTGGAGGTGGCCGCGGCCCACGCGGCGATCTTCTTGCCCTGCTTGGACTTCTTGGCGGCCGCCGACGCCTTCGCGGACACGATCTTGCCGCTCTTGGACTTCTTCAAGTCCGACTTCTTCAGGCCGCCGGAGGTCTTGACCTTGCTCCCCTTGAACACGGAGACCTTTCCGCGCTTGCCCTTGGCGATGATGGACTTCTTCATGGCCTGAGAGTTTAGAAAAGAGAATATGTAGACTTAGGCCCTTGGCGATGATGGACTTCTTCATGGCCTGAGAGTTTAGAAAAGAGAACATGTAGACTTAGAAGAGAGGACTACGCAGAAGAAATAGCATTGAAGCATGGATATCAAACGCGAGGTCAGCATTCATGGTTATCCATCCGTGATGAAAGTTAAAAATATCCAACAAGGACCATCTTCTTCATGCCCATCTTCATGGCGGACATCATCTTCATGCCCATCTTCATGGACATCATCTTCATCATCTTCGCCATCTTGGTGAAGTTTTGCGGGCGAGGTCCTACTACTTTCTACAACTAAGCGGCTATTTTTTTGGAACGTGATCGATGAACGAGCAGCGGCAAAAATCAAGAACTAGCGTATTATCTCTTACTGGCCTTTGCAGCTTACAGAAAGAATTGCAAGAGCAACCCGATCCATCCCCTACTGACGTGGTAACTGCTAAATTTTCTGAATGAACTTGAACGTTAACGTCGCTCTCCCAGTTCGCCCCAACTTCAAAGGATGATTATTCTCGAGCGCCAGAGCCGTGTAGTACCCAACTGGAGAACCATCGCTGGGTGCATGGCGGGTGAACACTAACATGATGCGACGCTTGGAGAGCACTGCCGTACGCCGGCGCGGCGCCTCGTGCAGTGATAAAGATTTTTTCTGTTCCGTCGACCGACTTCTTTGTCCGGACGAGGCGGGCCTCTTTGCCCATCAGACGGTCTGAACTGTTCTCAAAGATGTCCATAAAGAAGTATGGATTCTTCTACCGCAATAACACTAGAATGGATCCCCAGCATCAGTTGTGGATTGTTCAAAACCGTATAGCCGTCTGCCATGAAGTCGAAGACAATGACACCCGCTGCCGCTGGCTGCCGAGAAGTACGAGTAAACTCGCCCTCACGTAACGGGGATCATTGAATCTTCACGACCTTCTCATCAACATCACCGATTGCTGCTTCTTCCTTACATCGGCTCCATGTCGTACTCTCCCTCCTCCTCGTCGAACTCGCCCTCTTCCTCGGCGGTGGCGTCCTGGTACTGCTGGTACTCGGACACCAGGTCGTTCATGTTCGATTCGGCCTCCGTGAACTCCATCTCGTCCATACCCTCCCCGGTGTACCAGTGGAGGAACGCCTTGCGGCGGAACATGCCGGTGAAGTACTCGGCGACGCGCTTGAACATCTCCTGGATGGCGGTCGAGTTTCCCAGGAAGCCCACGGCCATCTTCAGTCCCTTCGGCGGGATGTCACAGACGGACGACTTGATGTTGTTCGGGATCCACTCCACAAAGTACGAGGAGTTCTTGTTCTGCACGTTCAGCATCTGCTCGTCGACCTCCTTGGTCGACATGCGGCCACGGAAGAGCGCGCAGGCGGTCAGGTAGCGACCGTGGCGGGGGTCAGCCGCGCACATCATGTTCTTGGCGTCGAACATCTGCTGAGTCAGCTCGGGCACCGTCAGGGCACGGTACTGCTGGGACCCACGGGAGGTCAGCGGCGAGAACCCGGTCATGAAAAAGTGCAGACGCGGGAATGGGATCATGTTCACGGCCACCTTGCGCAAGTCGCAGTTCAACTGACCCGGAAACCGGATGCAGCAGGTGGTGGCGGACATGGCCGCGGAGACCAGGTGGTTCAGGTCTCCGTAGGTGGGGGTCGTCAGCTTCAGCGTACGGAAGCAGATGTCGTACAGGGCCTCGTTGTCCATCATCATCACCTGGTCCGCGTTCTCGACGAGCTGATGGAAGGACAGGACGGCGTTGTACGGCTCGACGACGGTGTCAGACACCTTCGGGGAAGGGATCACCGAGTAGGTGGACATGATCCTGTCCGGATACTCCTCGCGGATCTTCGAGATCAGGAGCGTCCCCATACCGGATCCAGTACCGCCACCGAGGGAGTGGACCAGCTGGAATCCCTGCAGGCAGTCGCAGCCCTCCGCCTCCTTACGCACGACATCCAAGACGGAGTCGATCAGCTCCGCTCCTTCCGTGTAGTGGCCCTTCGCCCAGTTGTTACCGGCACCGGTCTGTCCGAAGACGAAGTTGTCCGGGCGGAAGAGCTGTCCAAAGGGACCGGCACGGACGGAGTCCATGGTACCCGGCTCCAGGTCCATCAGGACCGCGCGGGGAACGTAGCGCCCACCCGTAGCTTCGTTGAAGTACACGTTGATGCGCTCCAGCTGCAAATCGGAGTCACCATGGTACGTTCCGGTGGGGTCAATACCTGTGGGAAAAGAGATGATGATCTTCACGCACGGCTTCTGGCGGTCCGGGTCCTGTGCGCTGTCTGTTCATTGATTCAGAAACATGACCTGTCCTACGCATGGGTCAATATTATACCGTGTTCGTCGGCGATGACTTCCCAGAACTTGGCGCCGATCTGGTTGCCGCACTGGCCGCCCTGAATGTGGACCAACTCCCGCATCTTTTCTATCTACACCTGCTCGTCAGAAAAGATTTCGATACCTTTCCCTTCTAGGTGTCGCGTGATAGTGGGTTTCGAGCATTGATCATTGATACAGAAGGCTTTCTCATTGCACACGCCTTCGTGAATGTTGCGAAGGACCCAGTCGATCAACATATCATGATTCGTCCTCTGGATCTGATCCCGTGATTGTAGTCAGTTGTAGTCCGTCATAATTTCGCTTTTCGAGGACGATGCTCTTGCCCATCATTTCTTTCGTGGTACTACGTTGCGTAAGTATCCCCCCAAATCGAACGTCGCGACGAAGAACACGCTCTCCATCCGGCGATCGGGTTTGAAAAAATATTTTAGCTTCGGCCTCCCATCTCCGATGGAGGTCGTAGCGCCCAAATTTGTATGGATGTTTCTTTTCTTTTTCATTTTCTCTGTCTTTTTGTTTCATCGTTTCCGTCTTCTGCCTCCATTGTCATCAGCAGCAACGAATTCGTGTCCGTCCGAACTCACTTACTCAGTGTTAGATGCTTTTCAAACAAATGATCTGTGTTAGATGCTTTAGATGTTGTCAGTCCTTGGCATATTGTCAGAGAAATTCTAAATTGGTGTAGCGCGTAGGAGCCTATCGAAAACGTAAGAAATGAATTGTTGCGAACTGACTCGTTGCTGCTGGTAGTTCGGCTATCTTTCTTTTATCATTCACGGGGTTCAGTGGCCGATACAAACTGTGCAGAGAAGAATCGGAAGGTGAAACAAACATGATTGTATACAGGGATACATCACTAGATACAGCAGGGGAGTGTAGTGCTCGTGGCCAGTGGTCGCGCTCGCCACCGCAGGGCGTAGTCATATCGGAGGTTACCGACGCGTACCGGCACGTTTCTGTACATTACGGATCGTCGCGGGAAAGAGAAGAAGTTGAAGATGAAGGGAACGGGGTCTCTTATTCCTCGGCCGTGAGGATTTCCAGCGCTTCCTGGAGCCCGGCGATCTCCTCCTCGCGGCGTTTCTTACGCTCCTCGTACGACATGGCCTTGTTGGCGCACTCCTCCTTCTTGTTCTTCAAGAAGCCGGTGGCGGCTTCCCACGCCTTGGTGGCGTTCGCAAGATCGTCGTCGATCGTTTTAGAAAGCGGGGCAGCAAGTGGAAGTACTAGAAGGCGAACAGTGGTCTATCGAATCCTGCTCTTTAGAATTTTCATGCGCCTCGGCAGAGACGCATCTCTCCGGTGACTCTCCATTTACTGCGCGATCGAAGACGCGACGCACCCAATGATCTCCTACTGGGACACCGATCCGTATCCATTCTTGGCGCCGGGCCATGCCGACTTCTACCCGCCACAACCTTCAACGCTCAGCTGCTCACTGACGCAATGGTCCGCGGCCTAAACTGCTCGTCCGAAAATCTAAATCCCCGTTAGTTTAACACCACATCGTCGTCCTCTTCTACACATACTAAGTTATTGATCCAGATCTTCCATCCCGACACCGCGAAACCTACTAAATGCGGCGCACCCTTATTGTGTACTTCTATTCCACTTCCACTTTTCCTCTCCCCCTCTTAGTCTGCGCGATCATGACCTTGAGCGTGGCTTTTTCCGCGGACTTCCCGTCCACCAGCGCCTTTTTCTTGGCCAGCGACACTTTCCCATCCTGCATGTCCTTGTCGTAGTCGGTCTGCGCCGCCTCCTCAGCGGACTCCGTCTCCTGGCGGATCTTCTGGTAGTCCTCCTGCGCTTGCTGCAGCACAGCGATGATCGTGTTTGCCGCGTCCGACTGCGGCTGCTGCAGGAAGGACGTGGCGGAGGTCCCATAGAACTCGGTCAACGTCGTCACGGCACCTGGAGCAGCGAGGAGCGGTAGTTGGCGACAGATTCATTTATTATTCTTAAACAAGAACTGCACGATGTCGCGCTACTTCGGCCACCGTCGCTTCGACAAGAAGGGTCGATGTACAACTACATCTACAAAAAGTAGAAAAGCTGGCCATTCTCTGACATACTTATGTAGGACTCGTGACTATGCTGAGAGCAGCGACAATCGGCCGTCGGTTCGTGAAAACTACGATCTCGGTCTAGCCCCAACCAGCATGGCTACCGTTGATCGCCTCGATGGCTTCTTCCGCGTCCTTGATTACGGCGGTGTTTTCTTTCTTTTCGTCCGTGCGCAACTTGGTCCACGCGCGCATTTGCACTCCCAGGTCCTTGATCTCGGTCTCCAGCTCGGAGATGTCCACGGCCAGCTGCTGCGACTTCGCTGTGGAGGCATCCAGCCTGGTCTGGTACTTCTTCATCTGCTGCGTCTTGATCTTCACGTCCCGCGTCCCTGCCTCGATGTCGGCCTTGCACTTGGCCTCCTTGCTCGCCTCCGCGGCCGCCGACTCCTCCAGCTTCATGATCATGTCCTTGATCAGCGCACGCACCTTCACAAACGGGTCCGCCTGGGCCGAACTGGCGGCCTGGAGAAGCCCAAAGTTGTTGAACTTGTGCCCCAGCTTCCGCAATAGCGCGGCGGCCTTCTCGCGCTGCTCAAAGTTCCGGGAGGAGGACTTGTGAGCGCTGGTCTGCAGCAGGGAGAACTTTCCGGAGAGGATCTCGATGGCCTGCGCCAACGTGGACATCTCCTCGTCCGCAGAAGCCTTGCGGGCAGTCCAAGCGTCCGCAGCCTTGTGGCAGTCGGTCTGACAAGTCGATGGGGACGATCGATGGATGGAGTCAGACAGCTAAACTATAGCATGTTGCTTTCGGGAACGGAATTTCTATACGCGCGCATCGCAAGTCGCACCCGCGGAAACAAGCTTCGTTTGATTTGAGCGATTATTTTGTCTCGATTTTTATCGAAGATCATGAGAGTACCTTGGTGTCTGCGAGCTGCTTTTTGTCGGCCTCGAGTGCGTCGGAGGTGGCCGCGAAGTCGGCGCCCGCCTTGCCGGCGGCCTCCGCGGCATCGGCCTGGTTCTGCTTGGCCGCAGCAAGCATATCTTCCTTGGTTCCGATCTGGTTCGTCAGGTCCTGCGCCAACAGCTCGTACGCGTGCTTGGCGTCCATCTCCTTCGCCCGCAGCTTCGTCAGGTTCTCCGACGTTTTTTCCTGTTGGGGGACGAGTCGCTTTTTCGCTCCTTTCATCAGACGATTCGCTCACCGCGATGGAGCGCACCATCACGTCCGACATAAAAAAAACCTGCCGTCACGACCTACCACTGCGAGTATCAACTGCTGTTGTGCTTCTATATGGCCACTAAGATGAAGATCACGTGCTACAAGTACAAACATGTCGTGGTCAAAGATCTCTACCTGCAGGTCCTCAATGGCGTCGAGGATGCCGCCGGACTTGCTTTCGTAGGCGGAGACGACCGCCTGTGGCTGCTTCAGCGAGAGTCCGTCATCGGCCTCGAGGAAGGCCTTGATTTTGTCCGTCGACGAGGAGTCAATCCACGACGCGGAGACTACGGCACTCAGTGCGGCAACGACCTTCTTTACCTGCAGTGAAGATTAAGAAGCAATTCGGTCGACCGATGGAGAAGTTGCGCAGGAAGACTTACATGGAGAGACAATCGGTGGAGACAATCGACATAGGTTGCTCGTGATGAAGGCAGATGCATTTGCCACACCGAGGTCTTTTGCTACGACTACGAATCGTCCCGCTACTGCATCTAAAAGTGTGTGTTCGATTTTGATGTCTCGACTCTGCAATAGCTCGGACTTCTGACTCTGAGCTCCTGTGAGGCAATATGTTACTTATAGCTAAGTACCTTTTCCGTTTCCACGGTGGATCCCTGGAGGAATGCGGTTCCTGTGAGCGACCTTTTCAGCACTGAGTAGGCTTGTGTGAGCATGGTTCCTGCCTCCACAAGCTCGTTCTCTTCTGCCTGGAAGGTTTTCGCCTCATCTGCCCGCACCAGCCCCGCGGTCTTCTTCTCGTCCTGCAGCTTGGCGATCTGGGGGCCGAGCGTGGCCACGTCCACGGAGTAGCCGTCCGCCTTCGCTGCCTCCGATTCCTGCACGGCGGCGAACTCGTCCGCCTTCTCGCCGCCGTACTTCACGTCGGCTTCGAGCCCGGTGATGGCGGCGATGCACTCGTCTGCGTATGCCTCGGCCTCCTTCGCGCCGGCGGCCGTCTCCGTCTCCACCTTCTGCTTCAAAGACGCCAGCAACTGGATCACGCGCTGCACGCCAGACGCAGGAGAGGCGGTGGCGCCGGCCAGCGCCGGACCCGTGGAGAGCAACAAACGAGAAGCACGCATTTTTAGGGGGAAATAAGGCCTATGGAACGAACGCTGGACGGTCCTATATGGTGGTCGATAACCAAAGAATCAAAAAATACAGCAACCAAGTATGGATCGACAACTGCTGGGCGAGAGGACCCTCTACTACTATGACTGTGCTGTAGCAGACGCGACCGTGTGGCTTCTATCGGGAAAACCGGAATATTCTTTCTGGGAAGACCGACAGCTCCTGAATACCATCGCGGTTGGACTCGTCGGTCGTGATCAAGAGACGTGTACACGCGCCATGCAGAATCAAAAGGTAAAAGACCACCAGACCGAACTGTTGCGGTAACTGTGGATCGGTCGCGGGAAAGCGAACGACTTCGTTGAGTGAGAAGAGAAGTGGTGGATTCAACGTCACAGATAATTATACGGCAAAACCAAAGCTATGATCGGCGCGCAAGCGTGAAATTGCAGGAACACGAAAAACGAAGGAATCGGGGCGTGAAAATCGCGCGTCGTACAAGCAGCAAACAACCAGCAACGGCAATATTTCTTTCATTGATTCATTCAAGCTGGTCGCTTGCCGGGACGACGATAGATCAATTATAGCACAGTGTGATGAGGTCAAATCTGTGCAACGAGCGTAAATCCATGTGCATGGCATCTCCTCGATCTTGGACAAACAAAACCAGTCATGCAAGCAGTGTACTGCGGAACAAGTTGTGCAATAGCTGCCACGACTGCTCCGGCTCCCACACCTGCACTTCAGACCAAGACCACAGGTTGCACAACCAGAGTCGCGGTTGCGTCCATCGCCACGGCTTTCATATAGTCTAGATGAAGATGTATAGTTTTTGCTTTTCTTCTTCTTCTACGAAGCAATACTGAGATTGTTTTGATTTCTGCGGACACGGCTGCAAAATCGGATTTTCTTCGATCGATGATCGTCGTGCTCGTGCCTCAAAACAAAAACGCAATTACCTCCGCCTAGTAAGAACGCTGTAAGTACACGGTAAGCGAAAACCGCCGTGTCCTCCTCCGCGCAGAAGCGTGCCGCGATCATCATGGCTGCAGTGTCGGACGCCTCGTAGGAGTCCGACTTCATGATCAGAGAAAGTACTTGTGCGATCCCCCTCCGGAGTCCACTTCTCCAATATGTCTGCTTCTCAAACACACGCTGTCATCTCCAGAAATGCTTCCCCCTCGTGCAGATCCTACAACACCACCAAACTGCCTCGCCACTTCTCTCACCGACGCCGTGTAGCCGTTGATGCGCGAACAGAATGGCAGTCGCTCCTTCTGGTCGCGCTTTGTCCCCTCGTCGCCAGGATCCCCCCGCCCCGCTCGTTCCACACCAGGCGCAGCTCTCCCGTCTTCCGCTCCCCGTTCCAGTTTCGCGCTCAGCTCCCCCGCGCACCAGAAGATGTCGTTTTCCGGGCCTCCTCCTCCGGCGACCGGCATTTCCAAAAGCACCACGCGCTCCGTCGCCTGCAGTCCGTAGTAGGGGTGCCGCGCCTGCACCTCGCCGGTGTGGCCGGCGTCGATGGGCGTGCCCCCCGGCGACACGCAGCTGTAGGCCATCAGCTTCCGAATCACCATGAAGGCCATTACCGCGGAGCCCATCGCGGAGAACGTGCCCTGTATGTTCGAGATGCTGCAAGGCTCGGGGCCTTTCGGGCACGGCTCGTAGAACTTTCCGTCCTTGATCCCCAGCGCGGCGTCCATAAAGCCCTTCGAGATCTCCCCCACGGCGGTAAACATCGCGAGCACTCCCAGAATTTTCGTTAGCGTCTTCACAATCTGGCTCGTTTCCGTCGACTGCGACTTTAGCAGAACCGCCTGCGGGTCGGTATACGTGCAGGTGGCATGCTTAAGCTTCTCAAAAAGCCCGCTCGGCTCGTTTGTGAAAGCAGGCCGAGACAATGAGCAGCTGCTGGCGCTAAGAACTAATTAGTACGGTAGTTAAACTACGTACTTATGATGAGCTACGCGACCACGATGACGGAGTGAGCAGCGATTGATTACTTACATATTTACATACATTCATAATAATCTTTGACTTTCTTTTTCTATGAGCCCTATTTTTACGGCCTGTAACAAGTAAGTATCTAGAGGAAAGGACGAAGGGACGAGAAAGCTCGACGATGGATCGCTAGCTAGATATCTCTTCTTGTCTCCTTTGGCTTTGGGTGGAAGTGGCTCCTCCTACTGCACCAGAAAAGGGCTAGGCATGCAAAGCGCTTGGTGCTTGCCGACTTCAGTAGACGTTCCGTTTATCTTCCCGTTTTACCCCTGCCGCTAGAAGGCCCTACCACTGCCATCACTAAAGATCCAGGCGCTTATTTTCTCGGACACCGCTCGGCGCGAGTTCCTGAGCTTCGGCGGCCAGACCCACTTTTTGCCAGCTGTTCATTTTCCGCCCGTAGCGTTCACTTGCTCCGCGACCTCGCACTTCACTTGGCCCTCCTGTCCGGTTGGGACACAGCAATTCACCATCATGTTGCTCGATTGGATCCAGAAGTGCACTGTGTTCGGGCAGTTGCTCGCGAGCAGCTTCAGGTTGCTCACCATGTGCTTTTTGGAAAACTGCTCGCGATACTTCGCGCACAGGTTTGTGAATGACTCCCGCGCATCAGGGTCAAACACGCGGAAGTCCAGGCCATACGGCTCGTCCGCCGTGCAGTCGAGCACAAACGACGTGGCACTTCTCGAAGAGCCCTCCAGTGCTGCTGGAAACCGCGAATGTGAATGGCCGCGGCCGCGGTGAAGCCTTCTTACTCGGGGGCTTTGTTGAGGATCTTCGCTTCCGGCGAAAAACATCGTGGACAGCGCGTGGCGAACAGAGTAGCTCGCGCCAGACCAAGAACTTGCGGAGTCGGCGACTCCGCAAGGTCTTGGGCTGGCGCGCCACGATACGAACGCTGCTGCCCCGCCGGAGGTGGACATGATGTCGTCGTTCCCGCTGGCCGCGTTGAGAATACGTATTTCCTGCTTCAAAAAAAGACCTGCTCCTGCCGACTACGTACTAGAACAAGCGGACTCGCCTTCACATGGCCGTGGCAGGCACAGGCGGCGGAAGAGAAAATTTCAGTTGGTAGAACGGCTTCAATGCGTGTGGCACTTGTTGTGGCTCAGTTGTCATTTCTATCTTCCATCAAACTCTTCATACAACTTCACTGGTACAAACATAAAAAAGCGAATTTTATCGTATCTTCATTAATCAATATCAACATCGGCTCAACAAGATCAGGAGTCCTTTCGTCTCTCTTTCTTTTGCGAACGACGAGGACGACGAGGACGACGATCTTGATCTTCTCTCTCGAGCGAGTACGAACGTCTCTCGCGCCCGACCGAACTGAAGAACGGACAACGATTGTGACCTTGCGAGTTGCGAAAGCAAGGTGCAGCTTGACGATCCATCTTTCGCAATGTTCCTTGCGGCAAAACTTCCAAAAAACAAGCACGCCGTAATACTAATATTCACGGCTTTATTGGGTTCGGATGCAATGAGAGCACCCCCAACGTGAGTCAAACCGAAATTTATAGGTGGTTTTTGCGTCAAAAACGAAAAGTCAAAAAGCTAGCTCTCGCCTCCAATGGGAATAGTATCGGGACCAACTCTCTAGTGGTGCAGCGAAGGGCAAGGGCGCATGGTGCTGCGCAAACATACATGATTTGATGGTTCCAAGAGAAAAGTTTTAAGTTTTTGGGCCGCACTCGTCGTACGACGATCAGGCGTTCGTTTCAAGAATTTTGCGAAGTTGTTCGTGGTCCCAATTGCCGCGGCCGCTTGGGCTTGCGGCATTTTTCTGAAGAAGTTGAAGTGAGAATAAAAATTAGTAGACACACCTTGAACAAGTTCTTGTGAATACAAGGGCCGAGAGTGAGAATGATGCTTTCTACGACCTTTAGTCAACATCTGCGGCAATCTTCATTCCTCGTCTTCCATGGCGCCTTCTCCTTGTGTGTTGTTTCCTTCCTCGTCTTCGTCGTCGTCTTCTTCGTCGCCTTCCTCTTCCTCTTCGTCCTCATCTGCTTCTTCGTCTTCCTCCCCGCCTTCCCCGACAGCATTTCCAGCGAGGGCGTTATTTGCGATGTGTTGCGCCGCGTTCTCGACCTATGGCGTTTTATTCTACTTCATTTCAAAGTACTTACTTCAAGAATTTTGACCTACTGCTTGGGGGCGGGAAGACACAGGGAAAGGTGCAGAGTGTTGGCGGCATCTTCCTCACATCGAGCAGGGGGAGGCATCTTCTATGCCAACCGCCGATATGCCCAATCCGCGGGAGGCCTCTCGGAGAAGTGCCGATCCTAATCGGGGATGGGCTTCATGTGGCTGCTTGGAGGGGCATCTCACGGTTCCCGGACGAGGATCCTGCCAACCCCTCTCCCTATGAAGAGTTCCATCTCGCCTCCAAAGGCCGCGCGACCTCCCATCAGCACGCAGAAGCTACCGGCAGCTGCTGCATGATCTTGTTCCTCCATATCCCGGTTCCCCATGGGGATATTTTTGAAGTAGTTCCATAGAAATTGAAGTAGAAAAAGTCGCCATATTGCGCCCGCCCCCTGCGGCCCCCCTCCCACTCCTGCTCCGAGGTAGTTCACGTTCAGGCTTCCGTCCGGGTTGACGAGTTGCGCTGCGTTCTCAACTCCCTGTGCGTTGCCCTGGGCCGCCAGCGCCGCCAGCTGCTGCAGGTCCACGCCCGGTATCGCCACGCCCGGAAGCACGCTCACCTGGCCGTTATTTTCGTTGGCCTGGCGGATGGCGGCCAGCATGGTACAGTTCGGCTGTCCGGTGAAGGGGTTGAACCCGCTGGTCGCCTTGAAGTACTCGTCCGTGTTCTTCGGCGTGAGCACCCGCATCTTCTTCTTCGGTGTGGGCATCTTCGCGGCCACGCCGCCGTACCGCTCCTGGCAAAACCGCTCGTCCCGCATAACCGCCTGCAAAAACTTGTGCGCGCGAACGCCGTCGAGGGAAAGCCTGTCCGACGGTTTCACCGAAGATTCCATTGAGAGACGGTGGTGCGATCGACGATGCAAATAGGATTGATGCTCCGATGGATCATCGAGACGAGATGGCGAGGAGAGCCATCTTCGATGAGGGGCGGCGAAGACGAGCGATGGAACTTATTTGGGCACACGATTATATCAGCAGTGGGAAGCTAGGGCTAACTATTACCTGGATGCTAAAAAGAATTTTATCATCAATCATCATCATACAGCCCAAGCCCGTCGCACTAATCCGATGAAAGTAACAAGGTTAAAGTTGCATCGAGTTCTAGAGATTTTTTATACGATACCTTTTCTTCGGGTCTTTTTCGAGCATGCCGAGGATGAGGTCCTTGGCGTCCTTCCCGACGTCCGGCAGGAAATCGGGCACGCGGTACTTGCTTGTATGAACCTGCCAGCTGGTAGTGGTATACTGGTAGTGGTATACTGGTAGTGGAAACTAACCGGCCCTCTGAGCTATGGGCCCGGCGCGAAGCGAGGCCTGAGGCGGTTCAGACATGCCTCATATATCATTATGGCCGCAGTAGCTCCTGTAGGGGCAGTCGAGCAGCCAGGGGTTGGGGGCGGAAGCGACACCAAAGAAAGGCATCAGCACAACCCATAACACTACTCTGCACTTTATTTACCACTAGCGAGGCCGCGCCCATGCGAGCAAAGAAAGTACAACTCCTTTGTGGCAACGCGATCGATCTTCGACTCTCGAGACCCTTCCCTTCGCCTACCAGCTGGACCTCGGACCATAGATTTTTCGGTACGTCTCCTGGGCGTCGCGGCTTTCGAAGGGGGCGCGCCCGTTGATGAACTCGTAGAGGAGAATCCCCAGCGCCCACGTGTCTACGTCCTTGCTGTAAGACGTCTCGTTTACCTGCAGACATTGCAATTCGATCTTTCCCGTTGGCGTTGCCTTGTCCGATCAGCAATGCCTCTGTGATGAAGAATGATAATGAATGTCCTCGAAGATGACGATAGATTTTCTTAGGCAGAGCTCTAGAAAAATCAGTGAGTCCAAACGCCCACACGCACAAAGTACTTAATAAATAGGTGTTTGGCATTGGCTATGGCTTTGGCACGATGCTCGGTGTGAACTGAAAGTGGTGATAGCCTAAAAGACTCGCCAGACCAAGACGTAGGTAGGAACCAACCATTTCTGGGGGCAGGTAGTCGAGCGTGCCGCAGAAGGTGGTTCGCTTTTGCGTGGGCTGTCCCAGGTGCACGGACCAGCCGAAGTCGCTCATTTTCAGTGTGTCTCGCAGCCCCAGCAGGATGTTTTCTGGTTTTATGTCGCGGTGGATGATGTTCTTGGCGTGAATGTACGTTATTGCGTGCACCATCTGTTAGAGACCCGAATCTACTTATTTCGGATCGACTTGAAAAATTTTTGGGTGGCCGCCCAAGTATTCTTCCGCGTGGACCGATCGGCGCGACCAATCCAGCATCATTCCAGGGCGTATACCTATGGGGAATCAAATCTACTTGGTGATCTGGGACCCCCCCTCGGACCCCCCCCGCCAAAAGAGCAAGTAGCGGTAGGTAAGCGAACCCCATCCCCGGCCGCATACTCCACTTTCGACCCCCCCCAACACCCCCCCGCGGACCCCCTCGGAACAGATGGGCGAGTCTGGTGGATATCGCGGGCCTGGTTTAGCCGCCACATAAACTACAGGCACCTGTATGCGTTTTGATGGTGTGACGTTTGTCGATAATTATGGGCGGCCACCCAAAAATTTTTCAAGTAGCTAAGAAATAAGTAGATTCGGGTCTCTAATGCGCCTCCACCGACTCGAGCGTGTACGCGGTGACGTCGTGGCCGCTCGCGGCGGCGATGGGGTTTTGAATTTGATTGCTCGCGTGCAGGAACGCATCGACAGGAGAGCGTGCAGGGGCTGCTGTATCTTCACTGCGAGATGAGGATGCGCTGCTGGCGCCCCCGGGACGAGGTGGTGTGCCGGACAGGAGCGGCCGCGCCGCCCGCCGTCCTCCGCCCGTGGAAGTAGATGTGGAATGGGCGCCCGGCCGCCCGTGGTCGACGGGCGATAGCGGTGGACCACGCTCGTCCTCGCCGAAGTTGTCGATTTCCGCCTGCAGGTAACGGACGATGCGCTCCAGCTCCTCGATGCGCTGCGTGAACTTCTTGTAGGGGCGGTCAAAGGAAGACGGGGCTATGATGCGGCCAGAAGAAGTGCTGGGGCAATGTTCATCCCGAAACTGCACGTTCACAGAGTGCCCGATCCCGTCCACAATCCGCCGCGCGCCCTCCACCGGCAGGACCATCGTCCCCGCACACATACGCTCGCTGCGCCAAGTCACCATGATCACGCCATTCACCGCCGAATCGAGTGATCTTGATCTTGATGTTGATGTTGAGCCGATCAGACCGATGCTTCGTTCTATCTTCTTGCAGTTGTTCGTTGTCACAGGAGAGCGATGGACAATGAATGAAAAAAAATATAAGAAAAGTGGGTGGCTGGTGGGGTCAAAATTTAAATGCCTTGCTTCTAGATGTCCTTGTCGTGCTGTATCTGAAACCGTTCAGGTTTAATATGCCTTCTAGCAAAAGCAGGGCCAGCGTTATCGAGTCCCATAGATATTCTATCCGGCTGGTGCATTTCAACGCTTCATACGCGATCCACTCGTCTAGGCACCGTTCTAGCGAGAACGCTACGATGTAGGGTATGCTATTATTTTTTACTTCCTTCTTGTTCAATGAATAGCCCTAGATGGCGGTTGCTTTGAGTCTTATTTTCGCAACTCTACCTCTAGAAAAGCAACTTTTCCTTTTCACCGCTCACTTTTATTTCCGAGGATATCGCTCGAAATCGATGGATCGGCTACAGGGTCGAGGGCACAAAGACACAAACAAAATGCGGCACTGCACGCCCGCGGCCGGAGCAGCATGGCCCTCCGTGATCATGGCCCTGAAGATGGCCTCCTCAAAAATTATCCGTCGTTCTTCTTCACTGGCACAGGCACTCTGTGTCTGATGTCTGGCACTTTGTGCGGCACATTTCGCGTTGCGTTACTGAATCTTTTGAGTCCTGCTATCGGCCGAGACGCGGCGCCGCGCGGCGTCATGAAAGTGGGCACGCAGACGCGCAGGTCGATGGGTTCCGAAGGCCAACGGAAACTGCAGCCACCAGTGATGTCTATTTTATTCCCACCGACTGTCGATCGATGAGCGTACCTCCGCGGTAGAAAGGTGTGAAGTGCAGGGTCTAGGGCGGGGGGAGTACGTGTACGAGTAGTATGTACGCGTAGGCGTACGAGAAGTAGAGCTGTTTCTATTACAAGTCGTGGGAGCCGGAGCGAGGAGTGACTGCAATCGATAACGAAAGCGAAGAACCCGGTTTAGCTTTGCTTGATGCATTCCTGAACTGCGAGCCTAGTGAGTCGAACTCGAACTCAATCCAGAGATGCCTGCTACGAGCGACAGCATTTTTTCTTGTTCCGAAGAGCAGGACCGGGGCGGCCCCTGGTCTCGATAGAATTACGAAATCATTGTCGAATAGATGTCTGGAGCAGGTCTCATCGAGTGGAGACTGCTTTCTTTGTCTGGATAATAAACGGAACTTGTTCTCGTGAGGACGTCTGATGATTCTAAAAATGTTTGGTGGTACGACTACGAGTACGTCGAGTACGTCGACGTAGCGCGCGGCTCTCCTATCCGAACAAGCCCTGCGGCCTGCGTCGGTTTAGGAGCGAGGAGCTGGCGCCGCGGGCTTCGAGCTCGCGCCGCAGTTTCTCGATGTTCTCCTTCAGGTGCAATATCTCCTCCCGACGCTTCTCGCACGCTTCATTCATACCTGTCATCGATTCAAGGTCGCGAGTAGTTCCTCGTTGACACCGCTTTCATCTCTACTTTCCTACATACTCAAAAAACAGTTTTATATTTTTTTATTCTGTCTTAGTCTTCATCTCCCAGCAGCTCTACAGCGACGGCCGAGGCGACGGCCGATCATATTGGCGAGGCGAAACGCGATGGACTTAATATCCGACGAAGAACTACACACTTACACAGTATTTTATTGTTCAAATTGCCTGTGGTCTCCAGCTTGAGTCTGTCGATGCGTCTGCCGATCATTTGTTTTCTGGTTTCCGAGCCCTCGCACTTCATCTCGATGTAGCGGAAGGCGGTCTCCATGCTGCGGGTGAAGTGTCGCCGCAGCTGCGAGATGTCCAGCACGGAGGCCGGGTTCTGCGGCCGCGTCTGGATCACGAAGCGCAAAAACTCGATGAAGCTGATCTCCTTCCCCTTCACCGGCTCGTCGCCGCTCTCCTGGCTGTCCGCCGTCTCCGAGTCCTCCGTCTCAAACAGCGCGTCCGCAAGCAGCGCCAAGTGCTTCGGCTGCACGCCAATCTGCGCGATAGAGAGGAGAGAGAGACTCCAACCAATTCCAAAAGGAGAGAGAGGAAAAAATGCAGCAGCGCCACTACCGATCATGGCTTACTTTGTAGCATGTCACATGATAAAACTGAAACAATGTATCGATCGTGTTCTCCTTGCTGCTGGTAGAACAGAACATCACATCGGTAGGTACTTCGATCAGGTTCTCCTTCACCACGGCGTCAGAGAGCATCTCGTCGAATTCGTACCGCGAGATGAAGCCGCTGCCGTCGATATCAATCTCGCGGAAAACGGCGGAGAGCTGGTCCGCGACCCCCGTAATCACCGCCTTCTCCTTCTCGCCCACTGAAACTGAGCTCACGACCTGGTTTTAAAATAGGAGGCACGTGGCACGTGTACTGCGGTTGCGGAAGAGCTTGTATTAAATGCATTTCCCTATCCCTTTCCGGTCGTGGGAGCAGTTTCTAATATGCTACTCCAATGGCAATGAAGACGCATGATTTACCTCGACGAGCACACCGATGAGCATGTTGAGGATGGTGAAGGAGGAGATGAGGATGTACAAGAAGAAGGCGATCAGGTCGCCCGCGCTTCCCCGTTCCTTCATCTTGTACATCAGATCGCTTACGTCGTCGATCACCGTCCCCGCCGAGAAAAGTGTGTATCTGTATTCGTTCATCGGGCGATGCCACCGATCTTTTCGACCTTGAGCGTCTCACTCTCAGCCCCCTTTAATTAAAGAAACGATGACAAAACAAGCACCTACAGCTACAGTAAACGTTGTACTTGACGTAACTTCTACAATCAATCTAGAACACTAGCACATTTCTCTATAGATACTTACGTAATTTCATCTCTTTCTGCATCAAGAAAGAATGGATCAGAATGAGTACGCTGCTTTCCATATGGAGCCGTACTCGTCGAAGAAGTCGGGGTTGTTCGACCCGATGTTCTGCTTGAAGATGATCGCGAACACGTAAAGCGCGATGAACAGCAACAGTAGCGTGCTTCCGACCGCCTTCGTCGCCGTTGATATACCTGGGGGCCCGATTGTCGTGCTCGATGAGGTATCCGTGTCCCGATGAAATCCGTCGGAAGAAAGCCAACCGTGTGAGTCATTCCACTTGCCTCATACATCTACTGATGGACGCACCGTGTCGTTGAGTGCCGTGAGCAACACGACGAATTTCGGTATCGGATGAAGTTGCACCTACAAGAATTTATTTACTTGTTCTATCAATTTTAAGTTTCAGCAGTGATACCCTTGAGCAGTGTGAGTAGCTCTGGCACGCTGCGCATGAGTCGGACGAGTCGCGTGAGACGGATGAGACGCAGCAGACGCAGGATGGCGAGGGAGCCGGTCCCGGACCCCTCGCCGCCGCCCTTCGGACCCTGCACCAAGGGCATGATCCAGGTCTCGAGAATCATGCAGCCCACCAAAAAACCGTCAAATTTAAACCTTGTTGTATGAGAAGACAGAGGTCGGAATCTTCGGGAAAATGAAAATCTTCTCTGATGCTCTGCTGAAATCACTGGGCCAATGAATCTGGAACGCTTCTTGCTGAAGGCGGCGCTCAAAAGACGAAACAGATCACAAGATAGGCATAGCAGGTAGAAGAAGTACCAGATGTCGTTGAGGCAATTTCTTTTTTTCTCGAAGGCTGCGAAGCGGATGAGCACTTCGCAGGTAAAGTAGAGACAGAAGAAGTTCTCCATCAGCACGAAGTCTATCTCGGAGTCGCCGAGCGTCGCGGTCGCCTTGCCCTCCGAGTCCACGTTGTTGTCGGTGTCATACCCCATCCACAGACCTGTGATGTTAGCTCCTCCACTCGTGTCAGCTGAAACTACAGCTGTTCTTCATCATTCGGCTTGAGGACATGCCTTTCATCATAACATATCCCTTCCCGTTCTTGTTCCTTTCGCTTTCCCTAACTACACAACTCTACCAGTATGATTTGAGAGTGACACGTGTACGCGATGCAGATACAACTGTAGGTACTACCGTTGAAGACGATGATTGCGAGCGTGAAGAACTCGAAGGTTTGGCTCCTGGCGATCATCGCGGAGTAGGACTCGGCTTCGGACTTGAAGTAGTCCCCGCTGTTGTCCGAGTCGCCTATCAAGTCAGCGAACCCCGCGTCATTCTTCAGCTGCTCCTCGATGTCCACCTTCTCCAGCGCCTTTATGTCCGTGAACACGGCATCTATGGAGGGGGGTCTTGCTGCTAAGACTTCTACAGTGGGACGAAAGCGAAACTACTTTACATACATGTTAAAGAGAGGAGGGCAGCAGTTTTTATTCGCAGGAGGTGGCGGTTCGCAACCGGAAGCGCCAAGCGGCTCAGAGCTGCGCCATTAGGAAGACGGGAAGATGGGCTTGTCTACGGTCCTAAGAGGTGCCACCCATCTCGACGGTGGAATTGATAGCCCCAGCGTACTAGAAATCCGAGGGAGGCAAAGGGCCGCGAGCTTCTTTTGCTGCGTGGCAGCGACGCGCTTAGATTTCTGCTTCATCGCTCAAGTCTTCCGGCAGGAACGGACTTCATCGATCGTGGACAAATCTAGTATAGAGAAAATCGGCCGCCGCGTTTCTCTTCGCAGTTGACCGATTAGCAGCAACCCCTGTCATAGCGCCGGCGGGGGCAAAATTCGCAGCGGGCTGCGGGCTCTGCTTCACCGGATTGTCCACGACGATGTCGGCGGCGCCCTCCGCCCGATACCCACCGCCAGAAACATCCGGCCGCGGACTGTCCGGAGTCACCTTCGACATCTTATTCGAACCTCCAGCGGCGCGGTAGAGCTGAAGCTGTACTTTTGCCAATACGCCGGTTGCTCGCTCCAGATAGGGGTAGGCGCAAGACCAGACGTTGCAGCAGCAGCGATGGTAGCAGCAAGTCGAGCTGCTTCTCTTTCACAGCGACAGCGCGCAGATCGGCTTCGGATGGCGCAGCGCCCAGATCGACTTCGGATGGCGCAGCGCACTGATCGGCTTCGGATGACAGTCGCTCAGCGGCAGTGGAGGACACCTGCTGCGCGCTGACTGCCTGCTGGCTCACGCGTCCTGGTCCTGGTCTGGTGAATGGCGGTCCTGGTCCACGTCCACCCACGCGTACAATCGATGGACCGCCCCGGCGTCGACCTATATATTCCGAAAAGGCAGGAGAAGGAGAACTGATAGTTGCCGAGTGAACGCCTAGTCTCGCCTCCACCGTGAGCGCCCCCCGGCGCGGACGAGGGTGAAACCCATCTCTTGGCTTGCGGATCTCGTTTTCGTCATCGAGGTGCAGTAGTACTGGTAGGCTTCCTCTACTTCAATGATTCGTACAGTTTGTTGAATAATTTGAATTTGTTGAGTACGCTTGTTCAAGTTGAGACCACCCGAGGAGGGACTCTATGAATGTCAATCGCCCTGCTGGGACATTGCCGCCATCGGGTGACGGTTGTCGCTGTGCATCGCCCTTCTGCTCCTTAAGTAACTACACGCGTGGAAGGGCGCCCCGGCTGTTTCCGCGCCTCTTTTCACGCCCAGACGGACCGCGCTCCTAGCCACAGATTCACTTGTGGTCCCCCTACGCCTACGGCTACCGTATCTGTAGCATGCAAGGATAAGGCTTGGAGTGGCAGTGGCCAGAACACTGCCAGTATTAAGTAGTGGTACTTCATATTTTGATGTAAGAGCATTCCCACCTTAAGATGTCGTGGGTGGTGCTGGTGGTATGTAGGCATAATAATCACAGCAGGAGGCAGTACGTGCGCTACCGCACGCCCTCCCCGGTCGACGGAAATATGTCGCGCTCCGCACGTTTGTTTCTACCGCGCTCCGCAGATTGCTACCGCGCTCTTGAACGACGACTGCTCTCGACACTCGAAATCGAAAACGGAAATGTGCGAGTCCGTATACTTAGCCTCCAGATCCCTCTCCGATGGATCAGGTGCAAAGCCACCAGCAGATTGGTACTACAACAAGACGAACACAGGGACACACACACTCAAAAGCAAAGAAAGATATATATAAGCACCACAAGAATGCCTACTTATGCAATCTAGTCGCGGCGTCGTGGAATTGTAAAGTCGGCGCGATGGTTTTCTTTTTCGCCCCCACCTCGTGCAGCTGTATATTCGAACTCGTTGACGTGATGATGTTAATCTTGCGGCGCTGACGCCTTACATTTCCCGCACTGCTCTTTTTCTGCCTCGGTTTCTGGTGTTTTCTTGCTGTATTGTGAGTGGCATCACGGGCCTCGCCCGCGTGATTATTATCGGTTCGATTTTCACCAACT
>RXOD01004322.1:0-24125 GCA_005223375.1 Amoebophrya sp. AT5.2
AAGATTTTCGCTGGTGGCCAAAAAATTCCCCATGATTTTGACGTGGTTCCTGGCCTGGGCTTGTCCGCTTGACTGCCACCTCGACATCTCCTCCGAGGGTTTGAGGCTGTTGAACGCCTTCGCGATGTCGCTCGACACGTAAAAGAGCGCCCAGACTGTCCCCAAGTAGTCGAGGATCTCGGATTACCAAGCAAAAGGCACGCGGGACAGAGAAGGCGCAGCAGCCAACCCGCGGCGCGCGCGCGCGCTTAGTCTGTGTCTGTGAGAAAATCCGCAGCGCCGCCACCATCTCGGGCGCGCGCTTGATCGTTCGCCGCTCCTGCCTCGCGTGGTGTCCCCGCGGAATCAGGGCCATGCTGCCCAGCTTCACCGCCGCCGCCAGCTCGTCCGCGGTCTTTCTGCTCGATTGATGCCGGAACCAAGGAAGCGAAGCAAAGAGGACGAGCATGGGGCAGCCTGTAGCCACATAGGGGGGCGGTCCGAGTCTTGCCCGCTTCGCCGCCGCCTCCCTCTGCGTGTGCGTGTAACTGTCGCCCACACAATCGGGGCGAAGCATCTGTCCGGATTTCCCGGAGAGTTGAAGGAAGACAAAGCCAACCGCGCCGCAGTTCCTTGCGCAGTTTCCGGCTCGCCGTTTTTCTTTTTGCCTGAGTAAGAGGAAAGACGCACGGACTTGGTCAGATGCGCCGCAGCGTCACGAGAAAGACGAGGGCCACAAGCGGGGCGAAGTTGGGCGCGGAAATATCTCGCGAGGACTAGCCAGCACGAGTCGAGGTCTAATTGTCGGCGCCGGTAGATCCTTTCCCAGGTCGCGCAATCTCTGCGACGTTCTTGCTTTTTTTCTCCCGTTACCATAACGGCAAAGGATTCAGCCTTGAGAATGAAACGCGAGGCATCTCGCGGCGAGGCACGGCGAAGGAGCTACATCGTGACTTCCGTGGTCAGTAAGTCGGCCAGTCAACCGGCTGTCTTCTGGCGAAGCGAATGCGTGCGATTGTTCGAGGGAACAATGTCCGGAACGGGTTCCCCCCGTGCGTGTTTAACCTCTCGCCCATTGTCGTGGGGTCAGACAGGTGCCGCGCCATGCTCTCGCGCCGGCGCCCGCGCGCGAATTTCTTTGGCCGTGGCGAAGTTCTTGGTCGCCTTGTCCTTCTCCGGAGAGAGACTTCTGGTCCGCGTTGCTGGTTGATCGTTCTCCTTCTCGCCCGTGTGCGCTGCGCTGCTGCTACTAGCTGCCCGCGAAATCCGGCGCAGAGGATTTGGGCGGAGACTGTTTCTTGTTCTCCGGAGGCGCCTTCGTCGCCGCTTTTTTCATTGCTGGCGCGCTGTCAGCCTGCGGCGCGACCGCCGGAGACGCTTTCGGCGCTGCCTTTGTTGGCATTGCTGTCTCGCTACTAAAATGCAGAAGGAAGCGCGAGCCGGCTACGCTTTATTGGGTCGGTGTACAAGTATCGGCCTCAGCGCCATGATTTTGCCACCGCGCCGAGGAGCACAACGGCAACGCTCCAAAGGGCGCGACTGTTGTCCTCTCCCGCTCCTGGCCCCGCAGCTCCCAGGCCTGCTCCCGCCCCTCATGGGCCGGCTTCTCGTCGGACGCGGGAACTCATCCAATTTGTCCGGGTTCTCTGGTGCGGCTGGTCTCGTATCGCGCCCTCAAGGGTGAAAGAGGTGGCATCTTGATAGTTGTCGCCTCCATATCCTTCGCCGAGGCAGAACACAGCGCAGCCCATCTTTCCGCCAGACAGCGCTGCACTCTGCAAGCGGGCGCGTGGCGGCTCGATCCGTCTGTCCTGCAGCTGCTCTTGCGTTGGGAGCTGCGCCCGCACTTGGAGCGCCCGCCTGTATGTACACCGATCCAGCAGAATCACCACGATGCGAGACCAACTGGACCGCTATGGGGCGGGGTGCGTAGGTGGCTGGCGTCGTAGATGGCGCGGATGTTGTTCACCACTCCGGTCGCCCCGACGTTATTTCTTTGCTCGCGTGCCATACGGGTGCGAGCGTACGCGCTTCCTTGCGCAGATGGATCGGATCGCTTTGGACACCGACGCCACTACTAGCGTGCGCCGCCCGCCGTCGCCCTCCTCCGCCGTGGTAGCGTCCTCCTTAATCTTCAGGGACGTGCCGGCAGCTTCCTGCTCCGAGCCGCATTGTACACGTTGCATCGCTGTCCCGCGACATCGCGGAACTTCTTCGCCACGGCCGTAATCTCCTGGCGCGTTGCTTATCCGCTGAATTTTTCCGAAGGCTTGCACTGCTGCCGCATCCAGCGAGCCGGCCACCCAGTAAAGAAGCGCAGGGGCCCGCATCGGTTGGCGATAGTTCGCCCCCCGACGGACGTACACAGGTAGCGGCTGCCCACCTTGGCGGAAGTCGATGCCTCCGCCGAGCTCGCTGCTGATCTTCCGCTGGTGCCGGAACTTGGAGCAGGCCCCCCGGCATGGGGTGCCGCGCGAGATCAAGCGAGCAGAGCGGAGCGCCTGAAGGGTTCGCGGAAATGCTTCCCGTCGACGCGGCGGGGCCCGGTGGCTGCACCATGCGCGGCTGCCGCGGCGCGGCGCGTGGCCTGGTCGGTGAAAGGTAGAGCCCTCCCCCCAAAAAACTTGCGCTGCTGCGCCAGGCGATCGCGAAGTTCGGCGATTCGCTGCCTCTGGAGACGTTGCAAAAAATCGACGCACGCCCGCCGCCCTTTGGTCGGTGTCGCAGCCAAGTCCTGCGCTGGGCGCCGGTGTTCGACGTTGTTGGAGGCGGACGACTATCCGAGGGCGTTGGGTCTAACTATCACGGTGAAGCTTTACTGTTGTTCCCCCCCTTCTTTCCTAATCTCCTCAGTCTACTTCCCTCGCTGCCGCGGATTGCTGTTCCCCCCCTTCTTGCCTAATCTCCTCAGTTTACTCCCCTCGCTGCCACGGGTGTCCCAAGAACTCCGCGACGAGACCAGACAACGGATGGGATTCGCGATTGCGGAAGCCGAGCGCTTTCTGCAGAAATTCCACAAACGGCGCGCGCGTGTTTTTGTCGCGATGCATTTCCACGCTCGGCCCGAAGTGGATTTCGAAGCCGCGCTGCGTTTTGACCTCGATAGTGAAGCCATCGCGCCTCGCCCACAAAGTGTGGGCCTCCATCCAGTTGTCCCGCCTGTAGTTAGCGCCTCGTTTCGCCCAAGCTACCGGGCGCGTCCCATCTTCCTCAGGCGTGAAGCCATCATCGAAACACGTTAAGCGCTCGCCGTAACTGGAAGAACTCGGCTCCTCTTCTTCTGGAAACTCCGACTCGGAAGAAGAGCCGAATTCCTCGCCGGGCTGGATCCCCCAGAATTTGTCGTGCGCCTCATTGGGTGCCTAGCGGTGCGTGTGCCGTTGGAAGCGGCAGGCTGTTTCTTTGTTGCGCCAGTCGGCCAGCGTTGTCATTCGGGTGCGGTCCAGCCTGTGCTTCTCCCTGAAGCTGATGCCGTCGATGAGCCCCATCTTGGTAAGCTCTCGGATTGGGTCCTTCTTCTTCTCCACCTCCCGGCACGACTGCCCCAGCTGGATGCTGTTGGCAAAGTTGAAAGCCCTCCCCAAGACAGTTCCCACCTGGGGCGCCCATGTGAAGGACTCGACTTTGTCGACCGCTGCGGAAAGGTCGCCGAGGTGCATGGGGTTCGGCGTAGTCATTGGGAGCGCCGTTCTCGAACTGCAGCTACTGGAAGATGGGCGCAAGCGGCCATGGCTCACGCAATGGACACACTCATCACTCATGGCGTCCTGGGGCCCATCGAGCATCTCGGGAACGTTCTCGCAGGAATTCCTCGAACGTTTTCGCCGCGTCATGCCCGGGGGCGCAGTAGTCGTCGAGTGCGTCGCCGAGTTCCTGGCCCCGAGGACCTGCGACACGCCCAGCGTCCGAGAGTGCGACACTGCCGCTCTCCATGTTGCCGCTCGTTTCAGTAAAAACCTTGCGTGCTCAGGTTTTTCCTCTTGGGGGCTCGCGCTTGAATTTTTCTGCCTCGCGTTGCGGTCTAGTCTTTTCCTGCTTTAGCAGCTGGGGCAAGTCTTGCGACCGTGGTACAACTTGGCTGGCGTACAGTTACCACGCTGCGCACCACCCCCATAAAGGAAACGCCCCGCATGCCGTGCGGCGCCGTCGCCTTCTCGGGTCTCGCCTCCTCCAGTCGCAGAGTTTGCGCCGCTTATGGCGCAACAGGTGGCGCGCTCGCACGCTGTCGCTGTCCATGCTTTCCATTGCCGTCATTCCTTCCGTCTTTGCCTCTTTGCGCGCATCCTTGGGCTTCTGGGTATCGTACAGATTTCCGCTCGCGCCTATGCCTTCGGAAGTCTCTCAGTTGCCTCCCGAGGTCTTCCCTCGCTGCGCGGTGCTCTTCTGTGTCTTTCAAGTTGTCGCGGCTGCCTCCCTTCTTTTTGACTTCTTCAGTCTCCGTCCCCAATTTTTTCGAGCTCTCCAGAAGACGGCACGCGCTGCGTCTTGCTTCGTGTCCGGGCTGTGAGCAGGCGCGCCGTCTGCTGTGGGCGTCTATCTTTGTGTAGGACAGCCCTACGCCGCCCAGTGGGAGGATCCATCCTATCTAGCCGCTCACGTCTTTGCTCCATCGAGGTGCTTTGTCCCAACTAGACCGACAACCACAACCAGGTACAACCAGGGCCAAGAGACTGTTGCGCTACGGGAGGCGACTGTCGCGGACTTGAACAAGTCGCTTGTCGATATCAAGGCGAAGCTCCACCAGCAGAAGAACTTGTACGAAGCCGTTCGGACGGACCGAAATCTGTACTCGAAGAACCTTGCAGAGGCACAAGAGGAGATAGGGAGCATGAAGGAAAGGTTTCGCGGCATGTACCACCAAATCGAGAACCTCCGGGACGAAATAAGAAATCGCGACGGGGAGCTCATCAAAAAGCACTGCGACCATGTGAAGGTGTCCAAGGATATGGACCGCGTGAAGGACCACCTCGAGAAAACGAAAAAGAGGCAGGGACAACTCCAAAACGTACTCATCCAAATTTCGGTGTAGGCAGTTCTGCTTCTGTTACATGGTAGAATGTAGATGCGCGAAGGTGTATCAAGAAAAGTAAGTGCTTTCTGGCTTCTTTTCTACTGAAGCGCTTTCTGTTTCCAAAGTGAGTCACTACAACTACTCTGACAGATCACGGAGCTGCAGCACCGCGAGATGAAGAAGATCGAGTCTACGATTACCGGTGCGGAGCTGGAGCGGCTCGCGCAGAAGAAGGAGCTTGCCGCCGTGTGCGGGCAGCGCAACATCCTCGCCACGCAGCTGATCAAGCGCAGCGACGAGCTGAATCTGCTGTACGAGAAGTTGCGTGTGCAGCAGTCCACTCTGCGCAAGGGTGAAGCGCACTTCAATTAAGGGCTGAAAAAATTCAGGTCTAGGTCCAGGTCTATGTTTGCCGTGTCTGGGCCACAAGAATCATACTCGTAGGAGATGACTTTGATTGCTCCTCGCCCTCGTCCCTTCAGGGACCTGAGTTTAGAGGTTGGCAGTAGGACTAGAATCCGACTGCGACGCCCCCACGGCCCACGAGAAGGCTGCGGCGTTCCACCTGTGACGTGCTGGGTTCCACCTCAGCACATTGCAGCCGTAGGAAGCTGCCAGCGACCGTTCTCAGTCGGGTATCTATCGCTGCGTGATGACCATCACTGATCAGAAGGCGACAGACGGAATTTCGTAACGGGGAAGCCTAAACCTGAAGCACGACCTGGGTTTTTTCAACCTCTAACTCAAGCGGCGGCAGGACGAGCAGGCGAAGTTCCGGAGCGAGATCCGCCGCCTGCAGGGGCGCATCCAGACTGCGGGTGCGGAGCGGTACCTCGACATGAAGAAGGAGGAGAACAACCTGGAGCGGGAGCTGTTCAGCGAGAAGCACAAGGTGAAGGCGCTGGCGGAGGAGCTGCAAAACCCGATGAACGTGCACCGGTGGCGGAAACTGGAGGGCAGCGACCCACAGATCTACTCGCTGATCAACAAGATAAAGACGCTGCAGACGCGAATCATCGACAAGACGGAGAAGGTGGTGGACAAGGAGCGAAACCTCGAGCGCAAACATAAGATCTACGCCGACCTAAAAAAGATGCTGGCGCGGCAGCCGGGGCCGGAAATAGTGGACTCGCTTGCCCTGTACCAGGATCACGTGAAGAAAAAGAAGGCGCAGTGCGAAAAGATGACAGGTAGAAGACTTCTGCTGTGTTTCGATCGATGTGCATGTCCGATGGGAGTAGAGCTCGCATATGGCAGTACTAGTGTCACTGTCAGGAGAGGCCGCCTAGTAATAGTATCGGGACATGTGACAACTATCGGTGATCGTGTTTCTATTTCATCACTTGCAGGCGATCTGCAAGTGTACACGGGGAAGGTTGGCGAGCTGAAGGAGGAGCTGCAGCGCCTGCACCGGGCAAACATAGACGTGAGGAAGAAACTCTACGAGCAGCGGAAGAAGGAGAAGACGGTGGAGAAGAAGGTGATTCACACCCTGCTCCCCCAGCTCCCGCGGTTCACCGGGGGCGGCTTCAACCTGTCGCTGTGAGCGCCTTGGGGGTCTAGCAAGTCACCCGGCCCTAAGAGCGGCAGAGCTGGCCGATCCTACAGAAGGAGCCATAGTCAATCAATCTGCGTGTCAATCTGCATTCGTAGCTACTGCAATCTCTGTACAATTGCGCCGTACAGAAGAAAGTGAGTCAATCAATCTGCATCTACTGTCAATCTGGAATTACCAAATCTGCGAGTCAATCTACAAACATCTGCATCCGTACGGTTGCAAGAGTCGCGCGGCTCTGGACCGGAAGATGGCCGGATAATTGGTCTGAAACCGATAGCAAGGAGGTAGCGAAGAGTCTGTCTGAACCAGAAACGTCAACTTAGAGTCAGAGTGCAAACCTAGGTCTGAAACAGATAGCCGGGCGGACGCGCCCACAGCTTGCATCCCGAATGCACCCCCGCATTGCGCTTTGGGTGTGCAACGCGGGAGCACGGCGCGCCGCAGGAAGGCTGAGCATTGCGGCCGAGCTGCGCTCATCGTGCGCTGCGTAAGTACTTAAGTGCAGGTTCGGCGCAGTACTACTTGTGGTGACAAAGAGAATGAACCTGTGCACGCTTTTGTTGGAGCAAAAAGTTGGTTCGAAAGCAGAGGGTTTTGAAGGATCGATGACTGAGCACGCGGCTCGGTGGTGAGAACAGTGTTCCTCTGGGTCTGGCCAGCAGTTACGCTTTAGGTCCTCGTGCTTAGACCTCGTCATAGCGTGCTCCGCGCCACCTCGACTACGCATGCATTCTCGGTATGATCGGGTCAAACAGAAAACAAACAAAGACCAAGTATTGAGATATGTGTTCGCGGTTTCATCAACCGGCCCTGACATGATTGTTCCGCACCCGCAGTGGTGCCGAATTCTTAAATTGGTCAAGTACGTAGTACGAGTACCGCTACCGTCTGACAAGCACCAAAAAAAACATGGGACACAGCGCCAACTCTGTCGTCGAGGGGGCGAGCTCTTCGATCGCTTCCACGTGGCAGGCGGGTCAGCAAGCAACACAGAAGCAGATGCGGCAAGCATCAGCAGCATCTTCAAAGCATGCAAACAGCGCCGAGCAGCAGATGAAAGTAGGCAGTGGCGTTCTCGACGTAGAGTCCGGGCAGGAGCGGAACGAATTGAAATTGCGGGTCTTCTGGGGTCTCGGCGGAGAAACCGTCTTGAAGTTCAGCGCTGCGGACGCTGAAATGATCGTAGCGGCGGCAGAGACGGAGCTCGCGAAAGGGGCCGCCGACCAGAAGCAGGAGGCCATCGCTGGAGTCTTTCTGCTAGAAGTGGCGCGGACGCATTTCCCACTGCTGTGTCGCTTCCAGTGTCCGGGTGTCACCACATGGACGGAGCTGCTGGGTTTCTTTCTTGAAACTGAAAGGGATATAGATGCGGACTCCTCACCAAAGAGCCTCATGTGTGGCTGGGACAAGTTCCGAAAGCTGTTTCTTGTCGTAGACAGCGAGACGCAGGAGGAACTTGATACCGACGAAGCAATTGCGCAACTCATCGTCGACGCCGCAGAGGCAGCGCCCACGTCCTCGCACTCGCAGTTGGACGACACAGACCGACAAAGAGCTGCAGACGAAGGCGCAGAAGAACAAAACGAGCAGACCAACGCCGCATCGTCAGCCGTCGGGGCACGGTACCAGTCTGCGACCACGCAATCTTGCACAAGCCGTGATGTCCTCATAGTTCAGCGCGTGTTCGATTTCAAAGAAGTGTGGGAGACGCAGGATGCAATGCTCGCAGCGTTTAGCATTTTCGCAGTGCCGGAGGAGTTTTGTTTGGCACACAAGGAGCGGAAAGCACGTGCACGTCAATGGTTTCTAATACTGGACGACTTCGAAATCCCTGTGCTGATGGACTTGGCAGCGTCCCGCGACCCGGCGGCGGTCGAAGGGTTGATGCGGTCGACCCCTCTCCTCCTGGAGTACTTTATCAAAGAACGACGCTGCCACAACTTTTTTGACTGGGTGCGATGGTACTGCGGCAGGCGGGGACGCAAAACGCTACAAGAGCCACCTGCTTCCAGACGCTGCGAATTCGCTCGGATTCTGCGTTTTGAAGGCACCTTCAGTCCGCGCTCCTGGTCCTACCAGAGCGTCGTTGAGTTCTTCCTGGACACTATTCAGGAGGACTTATGGGATACCGGCTTTGAAAGAACCTGGGGAAATCACTTCATGCTGGACGACGAGATGGGTCTTCGCTGCTCATACTACACGCATTTACTGGAAGCGGCAGTACGCAAGTGCGAAACAAACATTTGTGGCGGCGCAGATTCAGGCGACGCCTGGCAGTGGCCTGTCGGGTTTGATCCGTTTTTCGCGGCGAGTCGTGCCGTTCTAGACAAGGTCTACTACTGCCGTAAAACGTCTTTCCACGTGAGTGGCCGCTTCGCAACCGTGTCCACGGCCGACATCCCGGCGCAGGACCTGCAAGACGAAGCCGCGGCTCAGCTGCATCGCTGTCTTTGCTTCGAGGTGCTGTTGCTGATTTTGTTGGACTTCGAGCGACAAAAGAGACTGCCACCGAGCACCCCGCAGAGCAAGTGCGCGGCCCTCGTCATTTTTATGGCTCTTCGAATCGGGGCGCAGCGTGCCATCGAGCGGGCCGCCCGCGAAGAGGATGCCGCGAAGGTAAAGAAATTCAGCGCCGCAAGCGCACGATCATCGATGATGAAGTTGCTGTCGGCTGGAGCAGACGCCAACGCCTCGCCGCCCGAGGCAATCTGTGAAGAGCTGCGGAAATGCAACGTGCAGGTGGGGACCCGTGTCGAGCTCGAGCAATACTTCACCGAAAGAAGAGGCGCCGGCGGATGTTTGTGCGAACTGCGACCGTTACCGCTCGCGATTGTGCTTGGAGATGAGGAGATGATTGCTGCTCTAATTTTCCTGCTAAAAAAAAAAAATAATGAGCGCAGGGCAGAGTGATCCTTATACGGTCAAGCAGCGGCTTCGAGCAACAACAACACGAGTGAAAAGCCGAGGAGCTCGCTTTTAGTTCGCGAATGGCCGAGACTCGGAAGAGCGTGAGGCTCGACGGTGCCACTTCTTATGACATTTATTTTTGATGCGGCAGAAGCTCCGTCATGAAAAAGAAAAAAACTTCAATCATGGTTTACTCATTGAAATCATCTTCGACATCTCAGGCCAGTGGTTGTATGACTCTTGTTGTTTAATTTTGAAAAAGTAAGTGTACACGAAAGGAAGTGGTAGTACTGAAAAAGTTTGTACTTCTTCGAAATGAATATGCACTGAGAATTCTTACTCCTCTGGCCAAAGTGCCTATAAAAGTTCTGTCGTAACCTGCGAAAACACATCACTCCCGAGTGGTCTATAGAGGTGAAGAGCAAGAAAAAGAATCCCTAAGACCGCCGCCGCGCTGTTTCAGACGGCAATAGGCGGCACCTCTCCCTACGGGATGAAGGCACCAATTGATTGCCCGGGATCAAACCTTGCTGGAACTGGATGTTGGTGTTGCTCACTTCAATCTGTCGGTGTCGGCCCACCAGCTGTGGTCCCCCACTCATGTAAAGTATTCTTGCAGAGCGTGAACTCGCGTTGTTGGCCACGACAAACATAGCCATCGCCAGGAGGTGGTGCCTCCAAGTTTTTCGACGAAACATCATGTCGGGCGTCGGCTCCTCCGGCGACGATGATGCGACTGGGACAGGACCAGCAACGAGCAACAGCTCCACAGGCCCCGCCTGGCCTCCGCTTCCGCGTCTGGATCTCGATAAGTCGGGGTTTGTTGGTGCCGTGTTCCCCGCCATGTTTACCATGGACCAGGACGCGATAATAGTGCGCCGCAGTGACTTCGTAGCACTGGCGGACTACAAAAACTTCGACGACGCCTTTGCCGCCTATCGCAAGGCCCAGCACGACAGGGATGCCTTTCGACGAGAACAAGACGACTTTTGCGAGCACTTCATTAGTAGGCAACAGTACGAGGACTACAACTTCTACAATCGCGAACGGGATCCGGATTTTACCCGCTGTGTTCTGTACGCGGACGAGGTCGTGACGGCTCTGCCAGCATTCCAGAGTCTCGAGGACATAGTGGAAGAAATTCACGACAAGTACGAGAGGTAGGGGAAAGAGTGCGAAGCAGCGTCGCTGGCGGCATCGGGCGGGGCGGCTCCAGACCCGCCAGGCGAACCCAGCGCGACAAGAAACAACAACGGACCAAGCCAGAGCGAGTCTGCTGTGGTGGCTACGTACAAATGTCCTCCGATTGCGGAAGATAATAGCTACTACCTTGAGCAGCGTGACGACGACGACGAGGAGGAAGCCGAGGCCGACTTCGATACAGATCGGTATGCCGGGTTCTGTAGTTCGGAAGCGGCGGCGCGACTGCTCGCGGATGTCGACGCGCTTGCGAATATGTTGGCTGAAGTCGGGCCCCATGTCGCTCGAGCGCGGGCGCGATTCACAAACGCAATCGAGCACATCCAGAAGCACTACGAAAAGGAACACGACGCATATGTCACCAGGGGCGAGCTAAATCATGAAGGCACGGAACAGCCGCTCTCGCTGATCGGTATCTACGACGTCCCGAAGCCCGCGTGCGAACTACACTACAAGCTGCAGATGTCGCTTCCAAAAATTCGATTCGAGATCTACAGCGTCACCGGCGACGTGGTAGCGAAGTGTAGCACTACGCGGGCCTGGACGCAGGTTCTGCACAGCTACGACAGTAGCAAGTGCGACAGTAAATCGGGAGGTGTGGCGTCACGGATTAGCGTCGCGGCAACTTTGCTGTACGCGACCTGGTGCGGATTAAAGGAGCGGGCGATCGAGTTCGCGCAGCAACAGCACGAGAAGCTACGCGAGAGCTTCGACGTATCTTTTACAGAGGTCGGCCTGATGTTTGACGAAAATGGTGGATGCGCGCCGCCGCCGCCGCTCACGTTCTTGGCCGGCCAGATCGGAGGCGGGAAAAGTCAAGGGCCAGTAGTAGTGGACGACTGGGAAATGAGGACAGCAAAAGCCGGGGAATTTGCGTCCGCTTTCCTTGCGTTTCCTTTCGTTTTCCGTAAGCGTTACCGCTTCTTGTATACGCTGCGCGCAGTCGGCTACGCGGACGGCGAGGCTCTGGAGTCGTGTCCGCAACAGGGCATAGGCGCAAACGGACACGGTGAGGACGTTGGCTATTCGTTCGCCTTCCTAGTGCACCCGATTACGGGAAAAATCTGCGTCGCCACTCTGGTGGATGCCGACGGAGGGCGGGACAAGCATTGGTTTATGTCGCGACGAAGTGCGGCGAAGGGAGTCGTTCCCGTTAATGACAAGACGATGGCGTGCGGAACGCTAACGAAGTTGGAAGATCTGTTTTTTGCCCGGCCATCTATTGACAGGACTGCACCCGACAATCTAATTACCGACGCTGAGCTCTTACGCGAAAACCTCGACGATGCGGATGCTGCAGGAATGTCAGCTATTCCTATCGTCTCCGGTTCCGAGTCCGAGAGTACAGATCGCAGAAGCGTTTGGCTACGTCGTCACTTCAAAGGAGTCGCCACTTTCTTTACGCAATCCAACGCAGATCAGCGAGACATCTTCGACGACGATTGGCCCCATGAGCAGCATCTGAATTGTAAGCACGTGGATATGTGCTTGACTTTCGAATCCGCAGCAGATGCGCGTCAATTCGCGCGGGAGTTTAAGCTGATGAAGCGCATCGTCGCGGACACCACCTTCTTCGAGACAATGGCCGACAATTTTCGGGGTATGGAGCCCTGGTTTGAGAGGCTGGCCAAAGTCATGCTCCCGCAAGAGCGCCTGACGGAGTTGCATCGTAGACCACAATGGGCAGCGGGGTTGCGCGGTCTTGACTTCATAACTGGCGAGCTGCACGAGAAGACCGGAGATCGGGGCCAGGATGGGGATGAGTTGCGCAAGCGGTGTTTCGGCGGGGCCACATGGCTCGACCTCTTGCGGTCGGTATTGCAGCACCGACTTTCTGGCGACGAGGACGATCATGTTGGGACCGAGAAGCAGTTGCGCGACCCGATATCGTTCACCTTGATGTTTCCTCAGCGGCCCAATGAAGACGAAGCAGACGCGGCGGAGTGATGAGGGGCATGGCGGAAGCGATTGAGCAATACGACGAATCAGAGCGGCAGTATCTTTTTGACAGAGCAGCTGTTGAACCGGGGCAGGACGGGCCAGGGAGAAGTGCGATGATGAAACAAGGGGGCCGTCATTTTCTTGAAAAGTCGCGAAGGGCGGCGAACACGAATGCTCGCCGGGAGATGGAGACGGAGTCGCAGCGGTCTGACGACGTGTGGCAAAGTGATGTAAGAAAGTGCTTGACTGCTTTCGCTGAAATACTACAGCCTCAGAAAATCAAGTACTGTAGTTTCTCGAGAAGTTCTCCCCAGAGATCGCTGAACAAAATGGGACTGTGAGTGTTTTTGTCGGAAGAACGTAGCTGCTTAGTGTTGCGAACTCAGAAACAGAAAGAAAGTCAGCACGTTTGTGGTTGCTGCTACAGCGCCGTGGTGAGAACAGGCAGAGCCAGAGAAGTCGGTGTTTTTTGGTCTAGCCGTGACGTTCTCTGTTTTCGATGCCCAGTAGCTCCTAGTACCCAGCACTTGTCTAAGATCTTTGTTTTCAGTCGCATGCATGATGATCAGTTCGCATTCTCATCGTGTGAAACGCAAGTCACCAGGTTTTCCCGTTGTGTCTATCCCCGCTCAAATACCGAATATGTCGTGTTTCGCTGTCATTGCCCGTACAGAAAAAGCGTAGTTCCATTGTATACCCGCGAAAGTTTCATGTCCGGCTCCTGACACAGCAACCTCGCATTAGCGCACCCTCACGCGATGCAGTAAACTTGCCTCGTTCTCTGGCACTACATTTTTGCATTTCGATTTCGCCAAATGTTTGCTCGTCACTCACCACTTCTCTAGACTCACTTGTACTCAATAATTTGAATTTCTTGCTACACCTACACGACGTACAACGAGAACTACACAGATCATTTTTTATTGTTACCTTGCACAGGAGCTAAGTCGCCTCATCCCAAGATGGAGCAAAAGGGTGGGTCAGCCTCTTCGTCGTCGAAGAAGTCAACTCTGCAGTACCGTCTCGGTAGTGACTTTGCTTCTGCCGCCACCGCGACGTTGGGGCTTTCGCCGTTTGTCTGCGTCATCGACAAGAGCATTATTAGCAACGCGTCTGGGCGTCAAACACTACGGGAATGCTTGAAGGAGAACTTCGCGCTGCTCTTCACACGGCCCCACAAGTTCGCCCGACTACCGGAATACCACTACATATACGGGGTAAGTCTATGTTTAAGTGCTCGAACTCGTTGCCTACTTCGTTATGCACCTGCGTCATTTCATCCCCTTTCATTCTTGTATACGCAGCGATGCAGATGTTGTATTCAGTCATCCTACTGAAAATTTCCACCAGGTGTATTTCATGACCTACATTTCGGCGAACTTCACGGACACGATTTGTCGCCACAACGGCTACGACCCCATGTACCCGGTGTTCGTAGCGACTTCTCTCGCCAACATGGGCTGCTCCATTGCGAAGGACCGTGCGTTTACCAGAATGTTTTCCGTGCTTGCGAACCCCAAGCCGCTGCCAATACCTTCTTATTTGTTGTTCATGGTTCGCGACACGCTGACGATTGCCGGCAGCTTCACCCTGGTTCCCTTCGGGGGCAGGAAGTACTACGAGTGGATAAATGGCGATAGAGCTGCTTCTAGCGCGGGGGGACCGACGAGCGCAACATCGGGCCGGTCGAGTACTCCCCCCGTGCTCGGGCTCGCGATGCAACCGCTGCAGGGAACAACGATCGCTTCCAAACGCGAGCCGCCACCGGAGCGGATCTCACGCTCCCAATCCGTGAACCTCGCGCAGCTCACGTGTCCGATGCTGATTCAGCTGGTCTCGACCCCGCTGCACCTGACCGCGCTCGACCTGTACAACCGGCCGGAAGCAAGTCTCGCCGACCGCTTCAAGTTCGTCCGGACGCAGTACTTCGGCGCCATGACGCTCCGCATGTGCCGGATCGCGCCGGCGTTCGGCTTCGGGGGACTCGGCAACCGGCTGCTGCGGGAGTGGTTCGCCGAGGGGGAGATAAAGTAGTCGACTGGGGCGCTTTTCAACATGAGGGGGTCCCGCGGACAGCACACCGCCTCGCGGTGGAAACTTTTATTTTATGAATGTAGATTGTTCTGGAGCCCTAGCCTGCGCGAAGCATGGCAGCATGTCGTGGTACATGTGAACACGGTACGATGACTGTGCATAGCTTCATAATTTGTTGATTCATAAAACGCTAAGTCCCGGCAACTGTGTAAACCGGGACAAGACACGAACCTATCAAACGCGCACAGCAAAACTCGACAGAGAGCATAGCGAAGCCCGAATCGTGGCTCAGTGAATTTTTATGACAGGGCGGTGCAACGCAGTGACGCCGCATAAGTAGGACGAAGTGACCAGTCGTGGAATGAGATGAACTACGTGAGGTTTAGCTTCTGTTCTGAGAATTGCATTTCGGTGTCGCAATTTGTTTTTCCGGCCGGTGCAAAAATCGGTTCGCGCACAGCAAGTGGCGGTTAGTTTTTTTGAGCTGAAGAATCGGTTCTTTCGTGGATGTGACATCGTGCACGTGCTCGGATTTTCGATCATTTCCGAGATTTCGTGATGGCTCCGTGACGAGTGAGCCCAACCGTGTGTGCAGGGCAAATTGTGAAAACAAATTATGTAGTTGTCGTACAATTTTCGTTTGTCGAACCCAAAACCAACAGAAGCCATCTAAAAAGGAAAACTCCCCCACACCAAACCACCAACCGGAGCAACTGTCAACTTTCTGCACAAGAAAGTTTGTCTCTCGAGCATTCTCATACACGACTACAGAACTAACTTTTTTTCTCTCTACAGCTACAAATAAATCGTACCTTAGCTTACGAATCGCAGCTAGAAAGCAACTACTCCGAACTTAATCTCACCTGTAACTAAGAGGTTTTCTACTCGCTTGAATATCAAGATCTGGATCGGGTACCGGTCAGTCTTCGTTGAGTGAGAAAGTGCGGAAACAACAATTTTACACTTCAAGCTCTACCATAAAATCTATCGCACTACCTCGCGTCGGCTCTCTTACTCAGATCAGTTTGTCAAGCAGCGGCAAGTTATACGTAACAAGTAGACCACTTCTCGCACAAGAAAATCCCGACAATGGTGCTTTCCAAGCAAGGGTTGATTGCTATGGCTGCGCTCCGCGCTGTCGCTGCGCAGGACGCTACCACCGTTACCACCACCACCACTGAGCAGCGTCCTTTGCCGGTCGCTTCCACTACTGCCACGGCCTCGACCACCGCCGTTGTCACTACATCTGCTGCTCCCACAACTTCTCCGGTTGTCAGTGCCACCACTCCCACCGCCACCTCGACGGCCGCCGCCGTCTCGACTTCCACGACGGCCGCGCCGATCATCGTGACCGGTGCGCCGGTCGTGCCGGTCACGACGGCCGCTCCCGAGCAGGAGGTGGTCACGACCGTTGTCCCGCCCGTTCCCTGCACAAAGGAGTACATGCCGGTGTGCGTCCTCGCGGCCGACACCGCCACCAACAAAAACATCACTTTCCCCAATTCCTGCACGGCCAAGGCGAAGGGCTTTGCGAAGTTTGAAGCCGGCGTCTGCGCCGATTTCATGCTCTGCGAGTCGGAGTACCGCCCCGTGTGCGCGAAAGTGGAGGGGAAAAAGAACGGGAAGACGTTTCCGAACGCCTGCGTGGCCGAGAAGTTCGGGTACGTTGAAGGGGGCAGCAAGACCGTTGTGAACGAGGACGGAACCAACACCGATCTCGCCGTCGAAGTCACCGAAGGGAAGTGCGAGAACGGCTGGGCGAAGCGGTTTTGGTTTCGGCTGCGCGAAAAGATGAACAAGCGCAAGGGCCGTCGCGGCGGCCGCGGCAAGGGCGGGAAGGGCGAAGGAAAGGGCGGCGAAAAGGGCGAAGGCAAGGGTGGCGAAAAGGGCGAAGGCAAGGGCGGCGCAAAGGGCGAAGGCAAGGGCGGCAAGGGAAAGGGCAAGGGCGGAGTTCCGCCCTGCCGGACGGCGTCCGGGGCTGGGACCAGCGGCGCGGCCGCTTTCGGCGCCACGATTCGCATCATCGGGGACAGCTGCCTGTCCGGCGACGGCGTGCAGACCGAGCTGGCGAGGCAGCTGGACACGACCGTCACGAACTGCGCGGTGGGGGGCGCGAGTCTGAGCGACATTTTCTCGCTGCAGACGGCCTGCTCGCAGGACGCCAACTGCCCGCAATGGAGCGTCGTCGGGGGCGGCCGCAACGGCGTGGGCGACGCGACCGTTTTCCAGAACGCGGTCGGGGGCGGCGCCACGGCCGGGGACAACACGCTGAATGCCATGCGGCTGTTGGTGGACCGCGAGGTGAACGCGGGTCGCAAGGTCATCCTGTTCCTGTACCCGCCGGACCGCCACACGCCCGACCCAACCAGCACGATCAACCAGTTTCAGGACGAGTTCAAGAACCAACTTGTGGACGCGTCCCGCGGCGTGTACATGTACGACCCGCGGGAAGAGGCGCGGTTCAACTACTCCGACCCAAACAGCCGCCAGTACCGCGCGACGGACAACTCCCACCCGAGCGAGCTGGCCCGGGAGGAAATGGGCAAGGCGGTGGCAACCATGATCCAGCAATTAACACCGAATGCTGGGATAACGACGACGACGGGAGGAGGTGCTGGTGGCGCGGCAGCGGCAGCTGGTGCCGGGAGTGGCGCCGGCACAGGAGCAGAAGAACCGGATGAGTCAGTGTCTGCTGCCATAGCGTCGTTGCGGCGTCAGATCGATGCGGCAGGCGGATTTCTATATGTGGTCTTTATTGCACTCATTTGTTTTGTCGGCCCATTTGGCATTCTCTTTTCTGAAGTTTATTTTGATGACGCATGAGCTAGACAACAATATATATCCTTTTGACCTCGAGGACCTGGACCACGTACACGTTCTGAAAAAGAAATCTTTTTTACGGATGCATTGACCATTGATATAAGTAAGCGCCTGTCTCTCGACAGACAGTGACAGGAACTCGTTTTTGCCGGATCGGGAAGCTGTTGCGACAAGAGCAAGTAAGTATTCGGCTGAAGGAAGAAATCGATTGATCGTTTCATGGTACGTACTCTGTGTGCGGATCTGAATAAGATCTTGCCGCAGTAAAACGATTTTCGTCTCACGCCTCCTGTTGCTATACAGTCAGGTTGCTAATAAAAATGGTTAGGAGCAAAATGCAAAATGTAAGTCGAGGCGTAGGGTAGGCGTTTCCTACCGTGTTCAGAACAGAGACAAGCACTAACTATCTTACTTTCCACGAAGATCCATCGCCATAATCGGACAACTGCTTCAGCTTTCTCTCTGTCTTTGAAGATCCACGTTCCCCTCTGCAGAACGCCTCCATCGTGCACTCGCGTTCAATGCAAGTTCGTCAGCCATCATCGTACGTTCTTCGGCGTCCCTCAATAACCCATAGCACTCCCCGTTTATTTTGGTACAGACCGACGCAGCCAAATATTGACACTTCCGAAATATTATATACGCCGGACACGAGCACGACCACGTAGTAGTTGTAGCTAGTACGTCGAACAACCCAGCGAAGGAGAATCAATCAGCACTCGTTTTCCCACCCCATTTGCACGACCACCGCAAACATGGCAGCCGCGGCCGTAGTCGAGAAGACCGACAAGTTCGACTACCTCGCAGAACTGGATCGGGGTGGCTTCGATTTCTCGAATTGCGGACGAAATACGCGACTTGTATCTTTTCCTTTCCTCGTTCCACATCCAAACGTGCAAAAATAGGAATTTTCCGCCTTCTCCTCCACAAGATCGCTATCTAATGTGCTTCCCTTTTTGATATACCCTAATTGATTCGACAACGAACAGGCGAAGACTCTTACGGGTAAAGCTGCATTCCCGCAGGCGAAGAAAACGGGAACGACTATCTGCGGCATCGTCGTCAATGGTAAGTACCATTGCAAATTGAAATATCCGTCTGTTTTGCGCTCCAATTGATTCAATTTTTTGCTATTATTTCCTCGCAATTCCTCGCGAATTTCCGGTTCTTCATCCCAGGTGCCGTTATATTGGGCGCTGATACGAGAGCAACCGCGGGGGCGATAGTAGCCGACAAAAACGCCGACAAGCTCCACCCAATAGCAGACAACATACAGTGTGCCGGCGCGGGAACGTCGGCAGATCTCACGGCTACCACGGAGCTGATGCAGAGGCAGATGGAGATTCACAGCCTAAACACAGGCACGGAAGTACGGGTAGTCACCGTCGTCCGGAGATTATCGACGATGCTGTTCAGATATCAGGTACCTATGAACTTTCGGACTCGCTGACTTCCTTTCGCTTCGGACCACCTTTGGGCCACCTGCAGTCCTGTTCAACAGTTGAGTACGAGAATGAATTTCCTCAATCCACCATTTACTGTAAATGAATGTAAATCCGCTCGAAACTGTACAGGGTCACATCGGCTGCCACCTCGTGCTTGGCGGGTACGATATAAACGGCCCGCACTTGTACCAGATCCACGCGCATGGCTCGACCGACAAGCTGCCCTACACATCGATGGGATCTGGTACGAAAGAGAAGACGACAGCACTGTCGTGATTTTTTTTGTATCAGAATTATTTGATCACCACGAAGATAACGATGTCGATGACTCACACTCATCGATTGAACACTCAGGTTCTCTCGCAGCGATGGCCGTCCTGGAAATGCGGTACAAAGAGAACATGACAGTCGAAGAGGGCAAGGAGCTCGTGGCCGACGCAATCTCAGCAGGTAAGTCTAAGTGCTTCGTTTATTCAGCTTTTTTGATGCGATGATGCGAAGCCGAAGGTTGGACCTACTTGGAACCTAGCTTAGCTACCTCTCTGGACGCGCAACTCCCTGTGCTAAAATCATCTCTGATCGATGGTACATCGCTGCGTGCCATGCAACCTTCTCCTTCATCTCGACTCTAAGGTATCTTCAACGATCTGGGTTCGGGGGGTAACTGCGACATCTGTGTCATCACGAAGGAGGGTAAGAACCACATCCGCGCGTACCGGTCAGAAAACCAGAAGACCTACAAAGCTGAATTTGCGCCGTTCCCGAAGGTACTAAAATATTGTATTTCTCGAACGTCTGACTCTGAAGCTGATGCTGAACAAGGTACTACGTGATTTTCATTTTTATGCGAGTAGGAGTAGATGTAGAGGCATAGAGGCATAGACATAGAGTCACAACGAACAAATTTACTTCCTCGACGCCCTCAACAAATTGATTGCAGGGCTGCACGCCGGTGATCTCGGACGCGTTTAAGGCACGCGTAATAGTAGAGGAAGGGAACCAAATCGACGTCGACGGCGACGTGGTGATGGGCTGAAGATATGGATACGGTTTCTCGACCAGAACATTGTGACTCTCGTCGGACTACGGGCTAGCGCGGAGTATATATTTCAGATCGCCTCATTCGAAAAATCAAAATTTCGCCTTCGCTCATCGCGAGAGCCATCGCGAACGACAAACACGACGAGTTTTTGAAGACACCGACATTTGTGAACACTAGAGTCATTTGGCATGATGCTCATGCAGAACGACAAACGAAAAAAGAAACGAAGCATTTGTGCGTCCGTGGGCACCACGCACGGCAACCATGCTCAGCAACTGTTTCTCCAGCCGTCTCAGGCTCAGGAGAAGCCTGTGGAAGGCCTCTGCTTCTTCTGCAGCATCGCAATTGAAAAAAAAAACACGTCTCGAGCGGAGAGAGGACGATAAGGTATGACGTCGCGAAGTTTTTGTATTCGTGTGCTTGCGTTTATTGTGCTTGAAGTGCCGTGTCGGGGTCGAGCTCGACCTTGGAAGTTTTTTCTTGGTTTTATCAATGAAGTTATGCTGCCTGGAGCCATGATTTGCCTATGCGGACAAAGGCCCTAGTCGACCGCTGCGTTCGGATTGCAGCAGAGTTACGTACGGGGCGTTGTCTCTAAGACTCACTGTCGCTGCTCTGTTTCAGACGGCAAGAGGCGGTGCTTCTCCCATGGTGGATGAAGGGACTGTATGGTAAATTCGTATATTTTCACACCCCAACTTCTACCCGCACCAGCATCACCACTGGTAAATCCCTTGGATCGCCAGTTTCGAGACTTCACTGATCGGAACTTCACAGTCAAAAGATGGGTTTGTTCCCCGCCAGCGCCATTCGCAGCGGGTTTTACCTGTGGTTCCCCGTGATCGATTTGGTGCAGACGCTGGGGTTTGTCGCCGGGACGATCTTCACGCCGGCGGACATGCTGAAGCTCACCTTTCCGGACGCCGACAGTAGCGATCCCGGGACGCTGAAACTGATGCAGATGTTCGGGTTCGCGATTCTTTCTCTATGCGGGGCGGAGGCGTTGATGCTCCTGCTCGGCGTGAAGGCGATGGTGTACTGGATGCGCTTTCAGACGGGGTTCATGCTCGTCTTCTACTACCTCTGGTTCGTCTTTTCCCCGGCCTTCTTCTTCTCGCCGATGAACCTGCCGACGGTCCCCTTGATCTGTTTGTACGTTTACGCCGGCTTCGTGCACTACCGATGGTGGAAAATCCCGCTGGTGGACGGGTACAGCGCGGTAGACACGGAGGAAAAAGGATTCATGGCGTATTGAGCAAGGGGGACGAACAAGGTGGTGCGCGTGGCGATGTATAGAGGAATTGGCATCTTTGTCTTTCTGGTCATGATTGGAAAGGAATTCTTGCCGTGACCGGCAAACCCATTTTGAAATGATGAGCAGTTCCATAAACTTTCGTCGTTAGCAATATCATGGTTATCGTCGTTAGCGTGATGAAGATGATTTCTCTCCAGCGTTTGCTTCCAGGGAACATCGCGTGTCACCTTGGCGTAGACCGCACCGTTGAAGACGGAATGAGCTTTGCCAAGCAAGACGAACAGATGACAGATTGCGAGAGGTACAAAGTTTGCCGGTCGCTACAGCACAAAGTAACACGGTTCGTGCGAAATGCAAATGCCCGCCTTGGGACTCCGCCGGAAGCGGTGCTGCTTTCTCTTGAGACCGCCATAAAGTGCGCGAGAATAAAGTTTTTCTTTTTTGGTTTTGTGTGAGCACTTGCACCAATTGCTGACTTGATAGGCAGCTGAGTCCCGAGAAGGCGAGAGACGGAGTGAGGTTCTGCCTTCTTATGACGGCAGCCTAAGAATAGGAACCGACGGCGAGCTTGAAGCTCTGGCGAAGCGAGTGGTGCACGGCAATCGCACTACAACGAACGCTGCCTGCGACGTGTAGCTGCAGGCGCTCCTTTAATGCGTAAGTAGTAGGGTCGTGCAAGAGTTTATGTTTTATATGCATCTGCAGCTGCTGCAGTTCCTGGTGCTCCTGGCAGGTTTTTGGCACTAGAAATATTTATCAAAACCCAACCTGTTGCTATTAGGACGACGTACCTAGAAAAGAGTTTTTTAAGGCTGGTGTGGGTCTCTGGACGCAAATCGTGGGCAACGAAAGATGGAGGCTTTGGGTGGCTTTCTGAGAACCGCACACACCGCTTTTATCACTCCGAGAACCACCGCTTGGGGCCGCGTCCGCGTCATCAAGGCCGGAACCTTCTGTCGTATTTCTATTTCCATCTCAAGCTCAACATGATCATGTACATGTTGATGACGTTGATCTAAACTTCCTCAGATGGATATCCATCGCACGAATCTTTCTGTTATGACAGGATCGGTCGTGTGGCCATGTAGCGTCCCGCTACTGCTTCATCAGTACATTCGGGGACGGGACCGTGACTTCTACGCCCTTGAGCTCCTCGCGTACAAGGCAAAGGCGGAAAACATCAAGGACTTCTACGATAAAACGAAAGGACGTACTTCCTTAATAGACACTATTCTTTACGTATTTATTAGCTCGATGACAAAAACGAACCTCGACCTCTAGGAGTTGTATGTAGATCATCCATTTCGATCTTGTTTGAAGCGGATGAATACAGTGATGGATGCTAATGCTACCCACCACACGCACACCACCAGCTGTCGGTGGGCACTGGCGAATGCGCAAAGACATGGAGACCATTTTCAAGGGGGCAAGCAGCGCGGCGTAGAGGTCAGAAAGGGACCATCGATTCGTTCGTGACAGCAATTCTTTCTTCGCAAAGTGACGAGAACAAGGGGGTGGTGCCGAGGTGAACGGCTAGAAGCGAAATCGATTTTCCAGCACTGCAGGGCTTGGTCGGGGGCCGGGTCAGAGGCAGGTGGAGGCGAGTTGTGCTACGGATACGTGCACAACGGACTACTTCATGATGCTGATGTTGATGACATGTCCTCTAGTATTGCAACTTCCCCTGATGAAGGTGCGAGCAAGATTTCAGCTGAGAGGCCGTGGTCGCTGCGTTGGAGCAAGAAGTTAGACATAGATATGAACGAAAAAAAAAACAGCGAGAAGCGAATGACGATGCGGTGCATGATGATAAAAGGTTTTCTTGACTAAGCAACGCAGATTGCCAGGAGCAGGATCACGTTATCGCCAAGATGGCCACATCGATAGATAGCAGATTGTTGTGGGTCTTTGACGTGTTCTCATGATCACCCGCATCATCATTAGCATGGGAAGTGTCACTTCTGTGTCAATAAATATGGCATACGTGCAGTTTTTGACTCAGGCAGTTTGGTGACGCTCTCTAGTACCTTTTTATCTGCTCCCGTGTCAGGGACCAGTGAGCTCAGTTGTAAAGTCTGCTCTTCCCGTCATGGCGCCGCCTCGTCAGACGTCGAAAAAAGCGAAGGGCGATGGTGCTGCGGAGGTGGGCAACAATCCAAGCACACCTGCGACTGTCGGCCCGGACACCGCCCAGAGCCCCGTAGCCTGCGATGGAAAACAGACTGCTTCCTGTCGCTCGTGGTACCGCTACGCGTTCTGCGCTGCGGCGGCTTCTGTCTTGCTCGGGGCTGCCTCGATTTTCTTCGCCGACCAGCCTCTGCAGCGAACTGCGATTACGTCGTCCCTCCAACAAGCGCGGCTGGACACTCCTTTTCCCCAAACCGGCCCCAAACCGGTGCAGCACCTCCAACATCCGACCGAGCTCGACTTCTCGCAATTCGAGGGCGGGTGGCGCAATGACACTATCCTCCACGTGCTCCGCCGGCACGTGGTCACGCGCGTGCCGCTCGTTTTGCGCAACGTGGGCGTTCCGGACGGGGTGTTATCCTCAAACGTGATCGCCGACAGCGTCGAGGAGATCGTCCGCGAGGACCGCGCGGACGGGTTTGACGCCACACCGTACGGGGGGCCCGAGAACGGGGAGCAGGACCTCGTGCCCGGGGAGGACGAGCAGGAGCCGAGCGCCGGCAACCTGCTCACGCTGTTATGCAACTGAAACTTGTCCTTGTCCCCACTTTTCCTCAATTTGGGTGAGGGCCCACGGACTCAAAGGGGCGGCCAGACCAAGACTCAAACATTTGAACAGGACGCGTTTCGGGGACATGTTGTGTAGGCCTATCTGGCTTCACTAGTTTCTGGGACATGTTGTGTAGGCTTGTCTAGCTACGAGGTCGTTTTTTGTCGGTCAGACCCCAGATTGTAGTGCGGCGAGC